>AWOL01S0214649.1:0-15657 GCA_000715115.1 Nicotiana otophora
TCAGACTGAATAGGATTTGAAGAGCTGTCACGATCATTCACAAATATTTCAGTGAACTATTGACGCTATCAGTGTGATTGATAAGACAAGTACCAAGGGCTTTCGGTAGACTTCTTTCATTTCCGAATTAGCTTGCGACAAGTCCTAGCATTAGTATGAGTTCGTTGACCGCGTAAGGGCGATCCATCTTGATGACGAATTCCACGATAACAAGAAATAGAAATTAATCGTTCGATGTCTGCTCGTTCTCCCCTCTTCAATTCCCAATGAACAACATGATCTTGACCTATCATTTGTTCAATTTGGTCGATTTGATACTTAGTTAATTCTTTTATCTTTATGTTTCCACTGATACCTAATCAATAACAAACCTGAATGGCGTTTTCAGATCCAATTCCATCAATTTTTATTGAGGAAATTCTTACTTGTTCATCGCCAATTAATCTAGCTCCTGAAATATATAACATTCTTGATTGATTGAGACAAAACGATTCCCTCAATACAGCTTAACTCCGTCAAGCCTGTACGAGTAGTGAATAAGTATAGAGCACTTTGGTTGGTTGTTGACCAACGAAAAGCATGGGAGAAAGATGCACAAACGAAAAAGGGCTTAAAACAAAGGATGAAGTAATTTCGTATATAAAGATATGGGTTTCCGGGTTTAGATCGAAATTACATCCCCCAAAACCTATACTCATTCGTGTTTCACTTGTGCGTTTACAACATCCATTGCTTCTGACTATGTCGATGAAATGGGACCGCAAAGACAACCACCACTAGAGCTTTCTTTGCTCTCTCTCCGCTCGCTCCCACCTGTCTTCTTCCCACTATAGTGAAAGATCTTTCACTTCACCATAGTAGGAACCTCGCTAACCTTCTCGGCCAGTTAGTCTAACCACAAGGATCCCCTCCTGCTTACCCACCCACCGTAAACAATTACTAACGGACTTGGAATACGAATGAGATCAAAAAGGCCATCATTGGGGCAAACGATGCAATAGCTTTGGTTAGAGCAAAGCCCAAAATGGCATAACCAAATAAATGTTTTGCCAATGATTGATTTAGCGCCACGGAATGAATCAAGGAACTAAGGATGTTTCCAATACCGATAGCAGCTCCTGCTGAAGCAATTGTAGCAGCTCATGCACCCATTGATTTTGCACCTTCTAACTTCTCGAGTTTAGAATTCTCCTCACGCTTTTTCCATCACGATTTTCTCTTCGAGAACACTTACCTCGTCGATTCTTCCCCTCGTTCTTTTTATCTTGGACATTAAGATGTTCATGCAAAGCATAGGCGTCACAAGCGGTACACTAAATACCAACCCAATCGTGAGAATGCAATTCTTGCAACTACGAAAACTACAACAACCTCCGTGAACAGACGCTTTGTCAGTTCATTTTTTATATAACTTCAATTCAACAATTAAGAAAAAAGGTTAAAAAGGCTGAAGAAGCATCATTGGTGATTAAATCTAAGTATATGCCTTGGAAGCATTCAATGGAAAAATAATATTCATCCATCGGGGAAAAAAGGGACAATAAAATAACTTCGTCCAAAAAATACAAATCCCACCCTTGAAATTCGGGAAATGGTTGGACTATAGCTATTATTTGTTCACATATATTATCAAAAAGATCGTCGAATGGATCCGTAGTCTGCTCAAAACTCGGTAGCACGGGGAAATCCGCTTGGGTGAAAAAGGCGGGTAAATTTAGTTCAATCGGTAAATCCATCTCAGGAGTAAGCTGCTCCGTTGTAGCCACTTTTGTACCTGTACCGGCTTGAGAAGCCGAAATATTGATACTGGGAGATTGGGGATAAGCTGAAACACTCGAAGATGCACATTTGGGGATTCGACGATAAAGATCGAACAACGATCTCACTTTCCTCCTCATATTCGATTTGACTTATGTTCATTCGCTCTGCGAGCGGAGCAGTATACCGAACAAAAGAAGCGACTACCTTACTTAACCAATTCTTCTTATTCTTATTCTTTCTTAGTTGAAGTTCCCCTTCTCCGGATTTACCCGGTGAGCACAACTCTTGCTCGGGTAGGTGGTGCCGGTTTCCGGCAACTTGCTAAATTCCACCATGCAGCGGCCATCGCCTACCCTAATGCTCCTGCTCCGGACCTTACTGCTGGCTTTGAGCTTTCTTGCTTGCTATGCGCCAGCTAGCGGAATGCTTTACCGAATGCGCCAACCAACCTCTGGTGTCGGGCCTACGTGTGCCAACTCCAACTAGGAAACTACTACCGCTTGGGCCTAAGCTCCTGAACCGGCAGGAAGAAGAAGCGCACCCGAACCCCCCTTCTTACTACCCTTTCAGAAGGTGAGGCAGAAGGATTGAGATTCTCGTAAGTAATGTTCGAAAGCACTGTTCCTTGATCAAGTAATTAAGAGATCTCCTTATTAAACCCTTATTCAATATTTTATTTTGCATACAAACCAGAGGTGCGAAGCGAAGGTGCGGTCCAGCTGCAGGAAAGACCAATCGCAGAGACAAATTCAAAGAGATTCCCGCCTCCGGGCGGGGGTTCCCCGCGGGGCTATTACACGTATTCCCCCCGGGGGTAGCTACAAGCATAAACCGTTTTATAAAATTACGTAAAGTGATCGCAGAAACTATTCGCAAGCTTGCGCACACGTGGGAAAGTTGAAGCTTTCTGAGAATGGAGAACCCCGGACGGCCGTGGAGGCCTGAAAACAAGACAGTCCGAAAAAAGGGCCTTCTGTCTACACGCTTTCGAGAATAGAATAGACGAGACGGCTGTGATTGACAAAGTAGGGGGAGGTGAGTCTTGTCTCCTTTCACTTTGTCGTACTCGGAGGAGTGGTGACTAGAGAGTACATGCCAGACGAAACGACGGTGGCTCCATACGGGGGATTGTCGGGTTCTTATGGGTGCATTAACTAGAAATTGGTTGGAATTGGAAGTAACTGTAAGCGAGGGAGGGAAAGGAAAAGAAAAAAGTTTTATGCGTTCGTGCTCCACATCCGTGAAGCACTTCACTCGCTCAAGAAGACACATAAAATTACTAGCTTTTCGGTGTTGAAGGAAAGAGGCTTTAAACCTTCATCGACGCCAACACACTGGCAGGGGGAGCAGCATGGAAAGCGAGGCTCCACACCCTTCTCCGTGGGCTTTAGGAATCGAAACCGGACCAAGCTCGCACACAAGCCTGCTACCAAGCAGGAGCAAAAAAAGGAATATGTTGAATTGGGACAGGAAACCATCATAAGCCAGCCAACAAGCAAAACGAGTTCTCATTCACGGGTAACTAAGCTTTGACAAGGGAGAGGGGGACCCTTCTCATACCCGCCCTTACAGGAGCCTAACGGAGAAAAGGCTATGCCCAATAGGGGAAGACTGCGGTAAAAGGATGTCCGTCTGTTGATGGCTAGCTCGTACACGCAAATATTGGACCTAGGTTTGTTGATGGATCTGGTCTTGTCGAACAGGTCCGGATTCGAGGTTCGAACACAAAAGCCCACTAGCCGAGCTGAACTGGTTAGTGATGGAAGCAATTCCCACGAACTGAGAACAAAAGGATGTACTTGCCCCCTTCCCCAGCCATTACCGCTCATCCACCGCTTTTTATGTTGAAATCCTGTCTTTGTCTTTCCAGGCTGTCTTTTGCGTGCTATTCCTTACGCCCTGAGAAAGAACCTCCACTTGGATTCATTTCAAGTCTCGAGTTCTTGTTTAGAATTCTCGTATATGAAGTTCGAACGAGAGCTTTGATGCAATTCAAATTGACAAGCAGTAGTGACAGCATAATAAATGTCCGGAGGACAGAACAAAATCTTGAATTCCCGGGTTTCCTTTGCCAATAGACCAATCAATGGTGCTCTATCGGAAACAAGATTCAGTCGCTACAAGCCAAGCCCACGGCGGAGCACTCCTAAGGCTTGGTGAGCTAGGTTTAGTGACTGGGGCGGACTTCTATTCTATACCTGTCTCCTTCTGTTACTATTATATAACCTCCTCGAAGCAAGGAAGGGAAGGAGGAGGAGAAGCACAGATAATTAGGGAAGTGGAGTAATTGTGAAGACTAGCGTAGAAGTTACTAACTTTTTTTTATGGAAGCCGAGACCCCTCCGTGACGTGGTCTTAGACTGGTTAATCGCGATGGACCAGTATTTCGAACTAAAAGAGATTTCGGACCCGGAGCGGGTACGTTTCATTACCACGAAGTTGAAGAAAACAAAAAGGCAGGTTTATGGTGAGCACATGTACGACAGAAGAGGGAGCTGGAGGAGAAGCGCTACGAAGAACAAGAAGTTCTGAAGTTTAAGGATTAATTTCTACCAGGTGATGTCGAAGCGGAATTCATAAATAAGTTTAAGAATCTGAAACAAGGTTTTTAAAAAATTTCTATGAGAAAGTACATGAAGGAGTTTAACCNTGGGTAGGTGGTGCCGGTTCCCGGCAACTTGCTAAATTCGACCATGCAGCGGCCATCGCCTACCCTAATGCTCCTGCTCCGGACCTTACTGCTGGCTTTGAGCTTTCTTGCTTGCTATGCGCCAGCTAGCGGAATGCTTTACCGAATGCGCCAACCAACCTCTGGTGTCAGGCCTACGTGTGCCAACTCCAACTAGGAAACTACTACCGCTTGGGCCTAAGCTCCTGAACCGACAGGAAGAAGAAGCGCACCGGAACCCCCCTTTTTACTACCCTTTCAGAAGGTGAGGCAGAAGGATTGAGATTCTCGTAAGTAATGTTCGAAAGCACTGTTCCTTGATCAAGTAATTAAGAGATATCCTTATTAAACCCTTATTCAATATTTTATTTTGCATACAAACCAGAGGTGAGAAGAGAAGGTGCGGTCCAGCTGCAGGAACGACCAATCGCAAAGACAAATTCAAAGAGATTCCCGCCTCCGGGCGGGGGTTCCCCCTGGGGCTATTACACATATTCCCCCCGGGGGTAGCTATAAGCATAAGCCGGTTTATAAAATTACGTAGAGTGATCGCAGAAACTATTTGCAAGCTTGCGCACACGTGGGAAAGTTGAAGCTTTCTGAGAATGGAGAACTCCGGGCGGCCGTGGAGGCCTGAAAACAAGACAGTCCGAAAAAAGGGCCTTCTGTCTACACGCTTTCGAGAATAGAATAGACGAGACGGCTGTGATTGACAAAGTAGGGGGAGGTGAGTCTTGTCTCCTTTCACTTTGTCGTACTCGGAGGAGTGGTGACTAGAGAGTACATGCCAGACGAAACGACGGTGGCTCCATACGGGGGATTGTCGGGTTCTTATGGGTGCATTAACTAGAAATTGGTTGGAATTGGAAGTAACTGTAAGCGAGGGAGGGAAAGGAAAAGAAAAAAGTTTTATGCGTTCGTGCTCCACATCCGTGAAGCACTTCACTCGCTCAAGAAGACACATAAAATTACTAGCTTTTCGGTGTTGAAGGAAAGAGGCTTTAAACCTTCATCGACGCCAACACACTGGCAGGGGGAGCAGCATGGAAAGCGAGGCTCCACACCCTTCTCCGTGGGCTTTAGGAATCGAAACCGGACCAAGCTCGCACACAAGCCTGCTACCAAGCAGGAGCAAAAAAAGGAATATGTTGAATTGGGACAGGAAACCATCATAAGCCAGCCAACAAGCAAANTCGTGGCTCCATACAGGGGATTGTCGGGTTCTTATGGGTGCATTAACTAGATATTGGTTGGAATTGGAAGTAACTATAAGCGAGGGAGGGAAAGTAAAAGAAAAAAGTTTTATGCGATCGTGCTCCACATCCGTGAAGCACTTCACTCGCTCAAGAAGACACATAAAATTACTAGATTTTCGGTGTTGAAGGAAATAGGCTTTAAACCTTCATCGATGCCAACACACTGGCAGGGGGAGTAGCATGGAAAGCGAGGCTCCACACCATTCTCCGTGGGCTTTAGGAATCGATCCGTAACCAAGCTCGCACACAACCCTGCTACCAAGCAGGAGGAAAAAAAGGAATATGTTGAATTGGGACAGGAAACCATCATAAGCCAGCCAACAAGCAAAACGAGTTCTCATTCACGGGTAACTAAGCTTTGACAAGGGAGAGGGGGACCCTTCTCATACCCGCCCTTACAGGAGCCTAACGGAGAAAAGGCTATGCCCAATAGGGGAAGACTGCGGTAAAAGGATGTCCGTCTGTTGATGGCTAGCTCGTACACGCAAATATTGGACCTAGGTTTGTTGATGGATCTGGTCTTGTCGAACAGGTCCGGATTCGAGGTTCGAACACAAAAGCCCACTAGCCGAGCTGAACTGGTTAGTGATGGAAGCAATTCCCACGAACTGAGAACAAAAGGATGTACTTGCCCCCTTCCCCAGCCATTACCGCTCATCCACCGCTTTTTATGTTGAAATCCTGTCTTTGTCTTTCCAGGCTGTCTTTTGCGTGCTATTCCTTACGCCCTGAGAAAGAACCTCCACTTGGATTCATTTCAAGTCTCGAGTTCTTGTTTAGAATTCTCGTATATGAAGTTCGAACAAGAGCTTTGATGCAATTCAAATTGACAAGCAGTAGTGACAGCATAATAAATGTCCGGAGGACAGAACAAAATCTTGAATTCCCGGGTTTCCTTTGCCAATAGACCAATCAATGGTGCTCTATCGGAAACAAGATTCAGTCGCTACAAGCCAAGCCCACGGCGGAGCACTCCTAAGGCTTGGTGAGCTAGGTTTAGTGACTGGGGCGGACTTCTATTCTATACCTGTCTCCTTCTGTTACTATTATATAACCTCCTCGAAGCAAGGAAGGGAAGGAGGAGGAGAAGCACAGATAATTAGGGAAGTGGAGTAATTGTGAAGACTAGCGTAGAAGTTACTAACTTTTTTTTATGGAAGCCGAGACCCCTCCGTGACGTGGTCTTAGACTGGTTAATCGCGATGGACCAGTATTTCGAACTAAAAGAGATTTCGGACCCGGAGCGGGTACGTTTCATTACCACGAAGTTGAAGAAAACAAAAAGGCAGGTTTATGGTGAGCACATGTACGACAGAAGAGGGAGCTGGAGGAGAAGCGCTACGAAGAACAAGAAGTTCTGAAGTTTAAGGATTAATTTCTACCAGGTGATGTCGAAGCGGAATTCATAAATAAGTTTAAGAATCTGAAACAAGGTTTTTAAAAAATTTCTATGAGAAAGTACATGAAGGAGTTTAACCTATTGTCTCTACGATGTAGAGTGAAGGAGGAAGACAAAAGGCAATATTCGAGCTGACTTTTTGAATTGCATTTGTCTTTTCTGGACAGCATAGAAGGAGCATACCGTATTGCTTTGAGGGTCGAAGGACCTACTGCTTGAGCCAAAAACAAGAAAGCGAATGAAAGAAGCGAAGGTAAGAGTCAAAATACGCCGTGGAGAAGAGCTTACTTATGAGCAAAAGGGGAGGACGAAGTCGCAGGAGATTCGGTAGAGGAGATAGAGCTGGTAAAGATGACCAGCAGAAGCCTCAACAGAGGAAGAATTCCGCACGAGATAACAAGGGACGTTAAGGAGGACGTGGTAGAGGTGATAACCGTCACGTGTGCCAAGGAGATGGCGATTGACATTGAATTCCCTCTTCTGGTTTTAATATGAATTGACTCCGCTTTGGTCACTAGCTCCGTAGGTCCCTAAGCAACTTCTCTCGTCACTAGTCACTATGGCCGAAGGTTAGCAAGCCTGCTCCCAGGTCAGCAGCGAGGTCAGCTCCATCTCCTCTTTCCTTTGTCTTTGTCTACTGTTCATCCTTGACCTTCTTTCCGAACTCGTTAACACCGGAACACCCGCCATTCAGGTCACTCAAAGTAACCTACTCGAGCTTCGCCCTTTGTATTGTACCGCCTGGAAAGAGGTTCGCTAGCCTTTTTCTTTCCCTGCACCTAAAAGTTGCCTTAGTTCCCTTTTTAAAAAAAAAAAGACCTAAGCTTGAAGTCAAGGCTTCTATGCTGCTCGATCTTTCTTGACGAAGAGAATGGCATACTTAGGTCTCAGGATGAGATTCTGAAAGAGTAACCGCAATATCAGAAGAAATTCTTCCTTGATTCCTTTGACCTGAGACTGCTACTTGTATTTCCTTTACTACTCTTTCTCTCTCCTCAGTTGCTTCTTGAGCCAACAAAGTTTTTGCTTGTCTTTCCTTGCTACTTTCAATCAATCAGAAAAGGAGGATTGAGCAGTGGCTTGGGAAATAAGACAACACTTGATGGGAATTGAGGAGTAGTAAGGAATGATAAAGAGTGAAATTCAGTCACCCTCTCCGCTTTCTTNAACCCGGAGCGGGTATGTTTCTTTACCATGAATTTGAAGAAAACAAAAAGGCAGGTTTATGTTGAGCACATGTACGACAGAAGAGGGAGCTGGAGGAAAAGCGCTATGAAGAACAAGAAGTTCTGAAGTTTAAGGATTAATTTCTACCAGGTGATGTCGAAGCGGAATTCATAAATAAGTTTAAGAATCTGAAACAAGGTTTTTAAAAAATTTCTATGAGAAAGTACATGAAGGAGTTTAACCTATTGTCTCTACGATGTAGAGTGAAGGAGGAAGACAAAAGGCAATATTCGAGCTGACTTTTTGAATTGCATTTGTCTTTTCTGGACAGCATAGAAGGAGCATACCGTATTGCTTTGAGGGTCGAAGGACCTACTGCTTGAGCCAAAAACAAGAAAGCGAATGAAAGAAGCGAAGGTAAGAGTCAAAATACGCCGTGGAGAAGAGCTTACTTATGAGCAAAAGGGGAGGACGAAGTCGCAGGAGATTCGGTAGAGGAGATAGAGCTGGTAAAGATGACCAGCAGAAGCCTCAACAGAGGAAGAATTCCGCACGAGATAANCAAATGAACGAGTTTAACCTATTATCTCTACGATGTAGAGTGAAGGAGGAAGACAAAATGCAATATTCGAGCTGACTTTTTGAATTGCATTTGTCTTTTCTGGACAGCATAGAAGGANAAAGGAGCATAACGTATTGCTTTGAGGGTCGAAGGACCTATTGCTTGAGCCAAAAACAAGAAAGCGAAAGAAAGAAGTGAAAGTAAGAGTCAAAATACGCCGTGGAGAAGAGCTTACTTATGAGCAAAAGGGGAGGACGAAGTTGCCGGAGATTCAGTAGAGGAGATAGAGCTGGTAAAGATGACCAGCAGAAGCCTCAACAGAGGAAGAATTCCGCACGAGATAACAAGGGTCGTTAAGGAGGACGTGGTAGAGGTGATAACCGTCACGTGTGCCAAGGAGATGGCAATTGACATTGAATTCCCTCTTCTGGTTTTAATATGAATTGACTCCGCTTTGGTCACTAGCTCCGTAGGTCCCTAAGCAACTTCTCTCGTCACTAGTCACTATGGCCGAAGGTTAGCAAGCCTGCTCCCAGGTCAGCAGCGAGGTCAGCTCCATCTCCTCTTTCCTTTGTCTTTGTCTACTGNAAATTGACTCTGCTTTGGTCACTAGCTCCGTAGGTCCCTAAGAAACTTCTCTAATCACTAGTCACTATGGCCGAAGGTTAGCAAGCTTGCTCCCAGGTCAGCAGCGAGGTTAGCTCCATCTCCTCTTTCCTTTGTCTTTGTCTACTGTTCATCCATGACCTTCTTTTCGAACTCGTTAACACCGGAACACCCGCCATTCAGGTCACTCAAAGTAACCTACTCGAGCTTCGCCCTTTGTATTGTACCGCCTGGAAAGAGGTTCGCTAGCCTTTTTCTTTCCCTGCACCTAAAAGTTGCCTTAGTTCCCTTTTTTTTTTTTAAAGACCTAAGCTTGAAGTCAAGAATTCTATGCTGCTCGATCTTTCTTGACGAAGAGAATGTCATACATAGGTCTCAGGATGAGATTCTGAAAGAGTAACCACAATATCAGAAGAAATTCTTCCTTGATTCCTTTGACCTGAAACTGCTACTTGTATTTCCTTTACTACTCTTTCTCTCTCCTCAGTTGCTTTTTGAGCCAACAAAGTTTTTGCTTGTATTTCCTTGCTACTTTCAATCAATCAGAAAAAGGGGATTGAGCAGTGGCTTGGGAAATAAGACAACACTTGATGGGAATTGAGGAGAGTAAGGAATGATAAAGAGTGAAATTCAGTCACCCTCTCTGCTTACTTTTCTTGAGAAGAATGCTCTGGTCTGGCATAAATGCCACTAGGTCATTTATGATTTGCATCTACAAGAATGAAGGACAGAAGATTGGAAAACTAAAAAGAAAGCCAGGGCGTCCGGTGGATGAAGTCTACCTTTGTAATGTCAGGCTGAAAAAGGGGGGATAGCACTAGAGAGTCGGGAACTTTCACTGCAACTGAAGAGGCTCACACCTTACATCAAACTAACCTATCAACAGAAAGAACCGAGGTTGATTTCTTTGCAATAGGGAATGCAGTTGAAATAGAGATTCGCTTGAAAAGAGAGCAGTACTACAAGAAAGCTGTAAGACAGAAATAAGTCGATTGCTGCCATTCCGGAAATCAGGGTTTAGAAGTCTTTCGTCCGGGAGATATAGCTCCTCAGCGCATACATACAGAGATCCTGTGATTTGATCGGTACTAGAGACAGGAAGGACCAGAGGAAGACTCCATAGTTGATAGAACCAAGGACAAGGTCTGGACTGACGAGAAAGTGAAAAGTGATCTACATTATAGCTTCTCCCATTCCATTCCTTATTGTTGCTTTTAGTGCTTAGATAAGTTTGTTTGTTTTGTAGCACGGGGGGATAGAAAGTGCTTTTTCCCGCAGTAGGGTAGGGAGAGATTCTTTCTCTTTACTAGAGCCAAGACTGTACGAGGAGAGAAAGACTTAAGTCGACTCAAGTGGAAATAATCAGACTGCTTCCATACCTTATCTCAGGTTACCCCTTAGTGCGGGTATGGGGCACTTCGTCAGCAGTGGTTCGTTTAGCAAGCAGTCTTATTGCTTGAAAGCACACACAGCACACAGTAGGAGAGTTCGAGTGTGAAAGCAGTGTACTCATGCCCCTGAGATAAGGTATGCTTTTAGTGCCTTATCTAACTATAAGAGCAGGAGCAGCAAGCACTTACTTTCTTTAAGACGCTAACTTCCACAGCAGCTAAGAATTATCTCAGGTTTTCCGTTAGTGCGCTCCGGAAAGAAGGAGCAAAGGCGAAAAAGCTCAAGTGATTTTCCCTTGACTACTGTCAGGCCAGGGAAGATAACTGCATAACCTAGGGAATACAACTCCATAAGAGCGAGAAAGTACGGGGATAGAAAGAATCACACGATTCCCTATCGTGATAGAAGCAACAATAGGATAGGAGTGCACAGGTTCGCAACTGGACTCTTCTCTGACTAGAAGAGCTGCGCCTAAGACTCTGAAGCGAAGGGAGGTGGTCCCGAGCGTTGCCTATATGGCTATATAGCGTCAGCGTTGTTTGCAAGTCACGTCAGTGCAGGCGCAGCGTAGCGTCATGGTAGCGTTAGCTATGCTCGACTAACAGGATGAGTCATGTGATTGACCTGACATTTTATTGAGATGAACTTCGAGCTGCTGAACCGACAACGTGTTTTTCTGCTTGTTTTGGAAGCTTGAAACGACAGACAAGTGGTGACTATGAGACGGCCTTGCTACTGAGCTTCTTGTCTTCCATCTTTCTTTATTGTGGGGTCCGCGCAACAAGAACAAGAGCGCTTCCTCTTTCTTTTTCTTTGCCACCATGAGACCGGAAATCAATGCTTTCGCGCGAAGTCCTTGTCACTGTGGAAAACTGGTACTTTCCTATAGTTGATCAAGGCTGCTTGAACTTTCAAACCTGGTCAGGTCTTGGAATCGGGCTAGGAGCAGCTATTGAATCTGGTGATGGCGGTGTGATAATGCCAGTCGAAAGGGAAAGAAAGGGTAAGACTTTGGTCAGGCAATTGTTGCAGTTTCTCATTCCGCAGATCATCCAATCCTTCTTCTTGAGCCTTTTAGAGGGCTTTCGGATAGTTCGGTACCGGCTATCGGTAAAGGAAGCATATGCCTCTAACTCAGTTCATTCCCTATATGGTAATGGTAGGTACGCCGGTACCCCTTTTTTGGTTCAACCAAGGTAGGCTCGTGCCCGGGTTCACTCGTGAAAGGAAGGTTCTAGCGGTAAAGTAAAGAAAATCCTCCCTTCTTGCTTCCTTAGGGTACGCCCCCTATCGCCTTTCATTCGGAAAAGGAATTATCTGCACTGGCTTCAGTTAGCCGTGAAGTACGCTGATACCCCGGTTGTCTATAAATCGTCACAATAAAGTGTGATAACCTTAAATTCTCTCTGTACTTTGTTTCAAATAAGCGCCTTGAAGCTAGCTAATCCAGCCAGCAAGCCATAAAAGAAAGGGGAAAATTAGTAAAGGTGCCCTGCGCGAAACTAACTCTTCTAAAACCTGAAATGGGGAAGGAGAAAGAAAGGAAGGACTAGCTATTCGATTGATTTACTTTTTATTACCCCGTCTGCTCTCTTGTTCATATATTGGTTTTTAGATTTGATTCCCCGTATGCTCTAGTATAGAGAAAGGTAGACTTCTTTTCTCTATACTAGTAAGAGAGATTGAACCTGCAAGCGCTAACCTAACAGAAAAAAACCTCCTCTAGGGAAATGGCCCNGATTGAGATGAACTTCGAGCTGCTGAACCAACAACGTGTTTTTATGCTTGTTTTGGAAGCTTGAAATGATAAACAAGTGGTGACTATGAGACGGCCTTGCTACTGAGCTTCTTGTCTTCCATCTTTCTTTATTGTGGGGTCCGCGCAACAAGAACAAGAGTGCTTCCTCTTTCTTTTTATTTGCCACCATGAGACCAAACATCAATGCTTTCGGAAGTCCTTGTCACTGTGGAAAAATGGTACTTTCCTATAGTTGATCAAGGCTGCTTGAACTTTCAAACCTGGTTAGGTCTTGGAATCGGGCTAGGAGCAGCTATTGAATCTGGTGATGGCGGTGTGATAATGCCAGTCGAAAGGGAAAGAAAGGGTAAGACTTTGGTCAGGCAATTGTTGCAGTTTCTCATTCCGCAGATCATCCAATCCTTCTTCTTGAGCCTTTTAGAGGGCTTTCGGATAGTTCGGTACCGGCTATCGGTAAAGGAAGCATATGCCTCTAACTCAGTTCATTCCCTATATGGTAATGGTAGGTACGCCGGTACCCCTTTTTTGGTTCAACCAAGGTAGGCTCGTGCCCGGGTTCACTCGTGAAAGGAAGGTTCTAGCGGTAAAGTAAAGAAAATCCTCCCTTCTTGCTTCCTTAGGGTACGCCCCCTATCGCCTTTCATTCGGAAAAGGAATTATCTGCACTGGCTTCAGTTAGCCGTGAAGTACGCTGATACCCCGGTTGTCTATAAATCGTCACAATAAAGTGTGATAACCTTAAATTCTCTCTGTACTTTGTTTCAAATAAGCGCCTTGAAGCTAGCTAATCCAGCCAGCAAGCCATAAAAGAAAGGGGAAAATTAGTAAAGGTGCCCTGCGCGAAACTAACTCTTCTAAAACCTGAAATGGGGAAGGAGAAAGAAAGGAAGGACTAGCTATTCGATTGATTTACTTTTTATTACCCCGTCTGCTCTCTTGTTCATATATTGGTTTTTAGATTTGATTCCCCGTATGCTCTAGTATAGAGAAAGGTAGACTTCTTTTCTCTATACTAGTAAGAGAGATTGAACCTGCAAGCGCTAACCTAACAGAAAAAAACCTCCTCTAGGGAAATGGCCCCGATGCGTGTAATAGAGAATAGGCATGCTTGGCTTACTTGAATCTGCGTTGGGGATGGGATTGCCTACCTGTCTAGTTAGCTTGAATGAAAGCGTAAGGCAAGCCCAAGGGCTAGTAGTAAGGCATTGGGGATCGTAGACCACTAAGGAGAGAGGCCAGTCTTCCTACTCAGCATAGGACTTAGCTGGGAAGAGACTTTCTTCTTCTCCCCCTGTCGATCTGGGAGCAGCCTTGTCTTTTCCTTTGTACTATTTGTAGTTGATAAAGAATAAGCTCTGGAAGCGGATAGGCCGATGGTAGGGAAGGCTAGCACACATCATTTCTCTAAGAATAAGTGAGTTTCACGACGAGTCCAGCTCGTAGTGACCCTAAGACTGTGTTATGGCGAACTGGGAATGCCTTCCAAGTCTATAGTCTTATAAAAGTAGTAATGCCGCATTCCCTCTTCAGTTATCGTGAAATTTCTCAGGGCTCTTCTCTATGAAGAATGCCTCCTCGTTCTTCGTCCATTCCCGTTCGATGGAGAAAGAACTTCTTTCGGGTGTTCGGTCAGGCTTGCTTAGGCCGAGTAAGCAACTGAAGAAATTTCGTATACAGGTTTTCAGTATTAGAAAGGTCTGGGTGATTGCAGTATATTTTGGCCTGTAGTTAGCTCCGCTTAAGGTAGTGAAGTGAGCCATTAGCTCAGATTCCGCATCTAAATCATTAGCTCAGCTAAGGAATCAAGCACCNCGCCTTTTAGAGGGCTTTTGGATAGTTCGGTACCAGCTATCGGTAAAGGAAGCATATGACTCTAACTCAGTTCATTCCCTATATGGTAATGGTAGGTACGCCGGTACCCCTTTTTTGGTTCAACCAAGGTAGGCTCGTGCCCGGGTTCACTCGTGAAAGTAAGGTTCTAGCGGTAAAGTAAATAAAATCCTCCCTTCTTGCTTCCTTAGGGTACACCCCCTACCACCTTTCATTCGGAAAAGGAATTATCTGCACTGGCTTCAGTTAGCCGTGAAGTACACTGATACCCCGGTTGTCTATAAATCGTCACAATAAAGTGTGATAACCTTAAATTCTCTTTGTACTTTGTTTCAAATAAGCGCCTTGAAGCTAACTAATCCAGCCACCAAGCCATAAAAGAAAGGGAAAAATTAGTAAAGGTGCCCTGCGCGAAACTAACTCTTCTAAAACCTGAAATGGGGAAGGAGAAAGAAAGGAAGGACTAGCTATTCGATTGATTTACTTTTTATTACCCCGTCTGCTCTCTTGTTCATATATTGGTTTTTAAATTTGATTCCCCGTATTCTCTAGTATAGAGAAAGGTAGACTTCTTTTCTCTATACTAGTAAGAGAGATCGAACCTGCAAGCGCTAACCTAACAGAAAAAAACCTCCTCTAGGGAAATGGCCCCGATGCGTGTAATAGAGAATAGGCATGCTTGGCTTACTTGAATCTGCGTTGGGGATGGGATTGCCTACCTGTCTAGTTAGCTTGAATGAAAGCGTAAGGCAAGCCCAAGGGCTAGTAGTAAGGCATTGGGGATCGTAGACCACTAAGGAGAGAGGCCAGTCTTCCTACTCAGCATAGGACTTAGCTGGGAAGAGACTTTCTTCTTCTCCCCCTGTCGATCTGGGAGCAGCCTTGTCTTTTCCTTTGTACTATTTGTAGTTGATAAAGAATAATCTCTGGAAGCGGATAGGCCAATGGTAGGGAAGGCTAGCACACATCATTTCTCTAAGAATAAGTGAGTTTCATGACGAGTCCAGCTCGTAGTGACCCTAAGATTGTGTTATGGCGAACTGGGAATGCCTTCCAAGTCTATAGTCTTATAAAAGTAGTAATGCCGCATTCCCTCTTCNTATCTTCAGTTATCGTGAAATTTCTCAAGGCTCTTCTCTATGAAGAATGCCTCCTCATTCTTCGTCCATTCCCGTTCGATGGAGAAAGAAATTATTTCGGGTGTTCGGTCAGGCTTGCTTAGGCCGAGTAAGCAACTGAAGAAATTTCGTATACAGG
>AWOL01S0214702.1:0-12611 GCA_000715115.1 Nicotiana otophora
CATTCCCCCCTTTGGAACATTCGTCCTCGAATGTTGACTGATACACTTATCATTCTCATAACTCATAGCTCTTGCGAATACTTTAATACTCTTCTTGCAATTTAGGCAACTGTTCTTTGAATAAATCTAAAGGCCAGGGCATTTCTCCATTTAGGCCTCTTTCTCACACAATGGTCTGTGGTCTGAATTCTTCCAATCTCTTAACTCTTGCTACCTCCTGTCATGTAGCATGTACGACTCTGACTTTGTAAGTGCGCCTATGCGACTCTTCTCTCCTTTTTACTCTAGCTTTTAGCCAATCCCTAGGCCTCATTTGGTGAATATATACAGAGCTTAATAAGATGTCCCTCTCGGCATCTATAAGTACAATGAAGTTCTTCGCTCGATACTTTGTTGAACTTCCAAACCGATTATCTATTCGTATGACTTTATTGCATCTAGATAGGTCATACTATACCATAACGCTTACTTCGATTTATCATTACTAAGGTCTGCGACCAACTCCAGATTACTCTCGTTGCTTATCCTATATGCATAAAGCTAAGTCATTTAACGCTTATTCATTACTGTTCATCTTAAGACCGATGGCCTAATCTCACCTCGTACTTTGTATCTTTTATCCATCCATTGTCGATTCACCTCAATGTTGATCTTACAATATTCCATTGATAACTTGAAACTTCTTACGTAATACATTTCCACTAGGGCTTATGTTGCATCAAGGAATATTTGAAGTGATTTTCCTAATCCACCTGTGGCGATACGATACTATACTTTCATAATCGTATTTCATAGCATCCCAATGTGATTTACCTTACGTGGTATTTTAATCCTGTACAATTCATGAAATCATTACTTAATCGAAGGTCCAATCGTCATCCTTTATCTATCACAATTACACCCTCATTGTACTTATCAGGGCGGAATTCGATATCTTCTAAATGCCATTATTCTTAGACTTCTTTGAGTTCATTCAGGATATACTGAGCTTTCTATAACTTAGAGAAACCATTAGCTCTCTTGTTTTCATGGGCTTAATTCAGAGGACTTATCCATTTTTATCATTTTCTCACTTGCCTTTTCTTATCCTTACTCTTGTCTTCCTAAAACCTTGTCGCTCTACCATACTTTAGCTTGCGACCTACACATATCTTGCAACCTTCCTTTAACTTGCTTGCCCCGTAGATTTCCTTATGTTATTCTGGAACATCAAGCAATATATCACATCGTCTCTAACTCTTCTTTGCTCTCCTGACTAGGTCTCTCAATATCTAGAAACCATAGGTTGGAAAAGATACCATTGACGATGTCGCTATCATTCCTGGATACTGAATCCTAGCGCTTCTAACCTTCTATCTATAATATGGATTATTCGCAACCTTCTGCATTTGAGTATCTCGTACGTTATTCACCTTTACCTTACTTACCTTAAAATCTCGCATCACGTCTTCTATCACTTTCATGACCTCGCTTTAACACAGGTATAATCACATCCACAACTTGAAGCTCTATTATAATACTTGCACCTCTGGTGCATACACACTCCGGTGAGAGCTTCATACTGACTTCTTATGAGGCTGGTACTTTTCTGAGTAGCTTTATCGTAGAGCCGTTATAGAATATGACTACTGTACTATCTCTCTTGTACCTCTTATATTAAGAATGATTCTATAATGTCCTCAATCACGATTTCTATAATTTTCTGGGTCCAATAATCACACTCCTAATTTACTTTGTTGATGTAACTCTTTAGTTTCCTCTTCCTTCTGATCAGCCTTTATGTAGGCGTAAGCTATCCTCCGATCTAGGGCTCATGGTATGAGTTATTACTTTAGCATTTCATAGACGTTATGGAATATCTGTGATACCATCAGCTAATAATTCAATCCCTTGTCTATGACCTGGACTCAATTCTTTCTTTTAACTTATACCAGAGTCTTCTACAGCTGTATGATTGCCAACATATATACTGCATGAATAATACTCCAAAATCTTATGTGCGTTCATAATGTAACTAACTCTGAATCATTGATCGAATAATTCGTTTCGTTCCTTCTCAACTTTCTTTAAATGTAAGCAATTACTTTTCCTGGTCGTTTTTGCCCTCTTGTTGGGTACATACTTAGCTTTTCTGAGTTCTCACGCATGCCAAAATTTTTTGTGCAACTCATATGGTCTCGAATATTACTTTTGGTTTTTTTTTTTATTTTTTCCTGCTCCTTAGCCATAGTAGGTGCCACTTTCTTTTGGAGTGCATACAATTTTGTTGTGAGACTGTTGTTATAAGACTATTTCCTCCTTAGGTTACTAAGCTTAAGTTGAAGCCTTCTTCTTTACTTTCTCAGTTAGTCTTTCACTGTAGTATTTAGGGAGAATCCTCTGACTCTTGTAAAGCTGTGAGCTTATTACATTATATATTTGACTTCCTTGCCTATAATTATCCGTAGTTACTTACTTCCATGCCCTTGTGCTTGTAGTGTTTCGTCAGAACTGATATTTTGACTGTCTTCCTAGTGGCACTCTCTTTTATTCTCGTAATACTCATACGGTATCTTTAACTATCCCAACTCCTATCTGAATATTTCTCAAGTATTACAATGACATTAATGCGAGGCTTAATTCACTATATTGGGTTTTACCATGTTTATCTTGCACGATCTGCTGACTCATCTGTAACCTCCTGTTTAGCCATAACTAGGCTTTTCCTGAATCAACTACCAACTACTCGTTGGCCCATTCTCATATTAATGTTCGCGTAATCTTTCATGGTTTATTTCCTTTGTCTTAACTTACCTTTTACACTGGTTCCTTATTTATCAATAACATTCAGGGCAGGAACCCTTACTTTCTCTCCTTGACGTCGTGCTTGCATAATGTTCTGGAGTCGTAGCATATCCGTAGGATTTGAATAAATGCAATCTCATTCCTTTTTATTTTTATCACATTCTTCCTTTACCAGTCCATAATTACTAGAACCACTTAATTCTGACTTAATGCCACCTCACTCCACATTCCCTACTTTGGGGAAGTACTAATATTTAGCGCTACGACGATCTACCTATAGATGTTTTACCTCTTCATCTTTGGCGTCATTTCACAACATCAATGACCCTTACTTGCCTTGTGGCAATCCTTCTGTATCAATGATAACAAATTCCCTTACTCGCAATGGTGACACTTAGTGCAACTGGCACATACAATCCCTTAAGCTTAACTTTGCTCATATTGCTTGCTTTAGGGAAGCGTCTTCCTGAATGACCATTTTCTGAATTTCTCATGAATCGTCTTCTGTTGTCCATTCTATTATCGCCGGAACGCAAATCTAAAATTCTCATTATGTCGACCATTATCAAATCACTCAGTCCCCTAATTCATGTTTAGTTTATCTTGTTCACCAGCCCATACTGATTTCTATTATTCTGGGGTCTAACTTTTTCTTCTAGTAATAACGTTAGAGTCGCGAACTTATTTCTCGAAATGAGGATATGACTCTATGGCCTATACTCTTTTGTTGTCTCAAGGTCTGTCACCTCTCGTCTTCTCCTTTACTTGACTATAGACTCTGTAATACTGTCATTTTTTAATCTACCGTTGTCATCCATGTACCACATTTTACTCATACTGCCCCATTAACTCTCTTCTTATTTTCGTGCTAACATTTCTGTCTATCACTTTATTCTAAAAACTCGAACAAAATATTCTTTTGCTTTTAGCCCCTCTTGCTCCATCCATTGGCTCCTCGAATTGCCTAACATTCTCTTTCTACTAGGGATGGGAGCCACACTAAGATAATATTTATCCCTTCTAGGCTTCCAGTGCTTATCTTTGTAGTATTCATATCTAGCTGTACTATTTTAGGGTGCACCATCGAGGTGTCTCACAAGGAGATCCATTACCACGTTTGCACTATCCTTCGGAAATGTCAACTAACTCTACCAATACATCCACTATTTTGAGTTACTCTATCTCTATCCGGATCTTGATAACCTGTCCTTCTCTTAAACTATGTCTGTTAGCTCCCATAGAGCATAACTGAGATCGGTGTGGCCGATTGTACATACATCTGTTACTGTTGAATGTGACTCAAAAAGCTTATATTCCTCTGCCTAAATGGTAAATAATGATAATCTTTATTAACTGGGTACCTCGTACCCTTCTTCATCTTGCTTCTTCTCTTGTTAAAATTTGTATCTATCTTCTACATCGCTTATTGCTTTTTCACCATAGGGCTATATAGATATTCTTGCCTTAAGGCTCCTTATCAAGAAGTTTGCACATCTTAGTATCCACATGTTCTGCTGGAGACCTTACATTTACTCATCATAAGCATGATGCAAAATCGAGTTCCTCTGACTCAACTCTTCCACAGCTATATCTCTTACCAACCGTCTTTCTGAATGTAGGCATCGTTGTATTACGAATAGGATAGAGTTTAGGAAATTGAGTTCTTACAACTGAGCTCTACTACACGATCTAGAGTAAGAAGAAAGAGTGACAATCCTAAATGCTCTGTAGCCTCCTGTTTATAAGTGTGATGCATAACACACCCATAAACAAGACTCTACTAGACACGGCTTGTAGACTCCCTAGGACATAACTCCTCTGATACCACTTTTGTCACGACCCAAACCGAAAGGCTGCAACGGGCACCCGGTACCTTACTCAACTGAATACCAACGTAACGTATCTTTCTTATTATTTCATCATATACACGTGACATACGGGCCTAATAAGCCAACATGATTATTTATAAACTCAAAACATAGGCCGACAAGGCCGTACAATCTTTCACGCACACGACATATGTCTACAAACCTTTAAGAGTACATAATTATCATAAAGGTCGGGACAGAGACCTGCCATACCAAACCATATACATCTAAATCATACTAATCAAACAAGCAACTCCGGAGCAAATGGAGTGCACCAATATCTTCTGTTGAGCTGATCGCCTACTTGGAGGACTCTCGACCTGTCTATCGAGACCTGCAGGCATAGAACACAGCATCCCCAGGCAAAAGGGACGTCAGTACAAATAATGTACTGAGTATGTAAGGAATAAAAATTAGTAAATAATAGACATGAGAGAAACATGGAGTAAAAGACTCGACATGTACATCTGCATAGCTCTGTGAATCATTTCATTTTTATAATGTCATGCATATGCGTATAAATATAATACCATGCATGGGTATATGCGTCCATAACATCATCAAGCCTCTGAGGGCATCCCATCATATCATTTCGGCTACTGTGGGCAAATCATTAACGTGTACCAGCTGATCAAGTGGTGGTGCGTATATAACGCCATAATCTTTTCCCATATTCCATATACATATAATATACATATATACGCGTATATAACGCCATCTGGTCATGGGTCAATGTATATGTATAAATGCATGAAATGTATAAAAAATACGTTAATAATATTTTCTCGGAATATCATAAAAATAATATGCCTTAAGAAATAAGTTAATAAGATTTTCTCGAAAGGTCATAAAAATAATATGCATGTCGGATAAATTTTATCAAATACGTATTTTTCTGAGACCCATGAATAAAAGATATAATAATAATTCAGATGGGGAATCAAGAATATAGACACATCTAATATTTCTATGAATAGAGTCATTTATGAAAATTGTGCATTTGTTCATTTCGTTCGTGTCGTATAGATCATGCCAAAAGGACAGAAGGGACAGCCTTAACATACCTGAGTCGATTCTCTTGACAATCCCTCTAACACCCATTAATTACGACAAAACTCGTAACACCGAGATCGAAATAGGGAACAATTCGTATGAAATACCCGAAGCAAATAACATTGCTATGCAAAGATAATCTTGGCTGAAACTTTTCCTTAAGAGCTTAGCAATAACATTGCTATTTTGAAAATCCTCTTTGTTGAAGCTCTTTCTTATGAGATAGGAAATATCATTACTATGTAAAGAATTTCCTTAAGAGATTCCAAATACAATCCTCACTTTTAGGTAGGCTCCACAGGATTAAGCTTGGTGTTACATAGCTTTTCCAAATGTGACACCTTTAAATTACTTTCAATAGTCATAAATTGGGAAAGAGGGGTGCTGCCACGTTGGGGAAAGGTTAAGCTTATCCCAATTTTATTAATTAATTACCCACTAATTTTATTTAATTTATTAATTTCCCCATTAATGAATAATTCTCATAATTAAGAATTATCCCAAATTACTTAAAATATTGCTCATTTTTAGCATACCTTATACAGCTCACTATCATTGTCATGTGGTACCTTGTATGGTACTAGTCCATAAATATCAGGTATTTTAACTCGGGCCATATTTTATTCCAAAATGTCAAACTTTGACGAAATTCATTTTCTTCGATTTGCTTACCCTCTCACCTTCACGAATTTACTCGTCACTTGTTTGAAATAGCAGAATGCTTAAAATTTCAAAATAATCTCATTGCCGAACTTACGTCGATTAACTTACGACGAAACTTTAACGTTCGAAAATGCGGGATGCAATATCTCATTTTCGAGCTTTCAACAATTTATTTATGGCGTACTTTCACGTATAAAAATATGGGGTGTAACACTAATGATGCTTCACATGTTGCTGATCTTTTTATAAAATAAGTTGTTAAATTTTATGGTATACCTAGAGTTATTGTTAGTGATAGGGATACTAAGTTTTTGAGCCACTTTTGGCATGTATTTTGGGCGAAGTTAGGCACTAAATTGTTATTTTCTACTTCTTGTCACCCACAAACTGATGGACAAACTGAAGTAGTTAACAGAACCTTGGGAAACATGTCGAGGGCTGTTTTGAAAGGTAAATTAACTTCTTGGGAAGATCACTTACCTATGATTGAGTTTGCTTACAATAGAACAATCCATTCTTCTACAGGTATATCTCCTTTTGAGGTTGTTTATGGTTTTAATCCCTTTACTCCCCTTGATTAATTACCATTACCTACTAATGATATTGTTAATCTTGATGATAGGACAAATGCTGAGATGATGAAAAATATTCATGAGCAAACAAGGCTTGCAATTGAGAAGAAACATGAGCAAACTTCCTTGAGAAAGAATGATGTTGCCGTGTGGCTAAAGTCCTTGCCAAAGCATAAAAATTCAGCAAAAGGGCACCCAGAAGAGCTCAAAATGAGCTTAAAAGATATCTAAAAGGGGGTGTTTGAAAAGAAGCCCAATTGGAGTCCAAACCAATGGCCCAAACTAGTAATTTTAAGGTCCAAATCTGCCCCAAAGGGATTTGGCCGCCCACCCTACCTAATTTTAATGATTTTTCTTATATCTTAGCAACCACCCTACCTAATGTTAATGACTTTTTATGCCTTAGCAGTCACCTTACCTAATTTTAAGGACTTTTACTCCTATAAATAGGGAGTTCTTCTCATTCATTAAGGCACTTCATTATTGATTAAGAATATTATACTTTGAGAGTTCTTTGTACCTTTGTTACTTATGCTTTGAGATTTATCTTTCAACCTTTACTAGTTCATAGTTCAAGGTAGTAAGATAACTTCTTTATTGTGATATCATTGATTACTTTGTGATATTCTTAGAAGGCGATTAATACGAGTTATTAATTGTTGTCTCAAGTTACTCGTAAAGCGGTCAAAATCCAAATCTATTATTTTGATTTGTTTTTAAGTAAAGGCGTTTGATTTCATCAATAAATCAAAACATTGTTGCTTGGATCTTGTCAAGTCTATATAACTTGCGTCCTTGGAAGGTCTTGAAATTCTTTCCTTGAATTTTCCCATATCCTTTATTTTCTACACTTTAATTCTAGTTGTTCAATTCCTTATTGTTATTGCTTCCGCATTTACTTCTCAAATTCTTACTCTAGTTTAGATTCTCGACCTTGTTGTTACCACAGTGTCCCCTAGATATAGCTATAAATAGTGACTTCAACAGCCATTATAGGATACGAATTTTCTGACAAACTTATGCTACACATTATTCCAAGCTAAATAATACCTTATTTTCTATCTTACGATACTCTTATTTGCTGCCTTCGGAAGCCCTGCTCTCGAAACCAAACTATATGCTATTTTATCTCGATTTCAATGCTAAGTCTTACATTTAATTTAATTTATTTAACTTTTTGGGACCAAATCGATTCGCTTGTCTATAAACCACACTATAAATTCAATTCTATCATTTTACGGGTAAACAATTCTCTTGATAGTTATATATATATATATACTAGGTGGGGATGACCCGTTCCAGCACGGGCCCAATATTGTGAAAGTTATATTTATAATTATTTTTTATTTGACTTTTTATGACATGAAATAAAATTACAAATAATAAAATTGATGCATGAATATTAGTATCCAATCAAATAGACAACATTGTATGGCAATTGCTACATATTATTTACATCTATTTTGGAACAAAAATATCCTTTCATGGATGTAAGATTGGCAAATTATACATCCTTTACGTTCATAGCAACATCTTGCTATTAGATGCTAAAGTATCACATTGTTTACATATTGGCAAAGAGTGATGCGTTTTCTATGCTGTGTTTAGTCTTCTTTTAACCTTCTTCTTGGCAGTTTTTATAAAAAAACACGTGCAAAGTTATGAAGTAATAATCAATTATCACTGCTCATATCTCAAACAAAGAAGTGGAGAAACACAACAGATCTGCCAAAGTGATCGGTGAAGGACAACATAGAGCAGAATTTTGCTTCCAAACACCTTTTGAGTTTGAACATAAGTACTATATAAATCATATCACACAACACAGTTAGACAATTAATGCTTTGTCTACAAGTTAGAGGTTCAGATTTAGCACAGAAGTGCTATGCGCTCATTCCTTTAAAAATGCATTTGCCAACCAGCAAACTCAGTTGTGCTAGGAACAAAGTTCATAATATTTTGATCTCTCATATGCTTCTATGGTGAACTGTCTGTTTTTATGTAAGGTAAGATTCTGAAAATGGCCATCATTTACTACTATTAACCTTGTACTAAAAGAATAACACAATAAACAGGTAACAGTTTTTAGTGCCTACTCAAGAAATACTTAGCCTATTAATGAAAATGTCAAAGCTTTACTCATATATAAAGGTGCTTTTGACTCCCCCATCTGTTAAAGATAGTTTAAACTTTTAAGATATAATTTCAATTATTGTACCATGATGTTAATTGAAACTTAGATAGTTTAAACTTTTAAGATATAATTTCAATTATTGTACCATGATGTTAATTGAAACTTCTCTGTCATCTCAGTCGATAAAAGCATGGCAGGGGAAGGATACATTAGGAAAAACCAAGCAATTTATAACAACTTGATTTATTTGATTTCGTGGAGAAACCATAATAAGTAGTATTTTTTTAACATCTCCACTGCCCATTGCATTTACCATGATGCCTCATATATGTAGAATGAACTAATTATTCTTTTAAAGAAAGTATATTAAAAAAGAATAAAATCGAGAGTGTAAAACATGTGTTAAATATGCAGACAGCAGGTACCTAGTTAGTTTATAATCATAATTTAAAGTGTAAAACATGATTCAGTGAGAAATCCATTTGGTTGAAAAAGAAAAAGTAGCTAGGTGTCTCATTTACAATTGAAAGCACTTACCAGATTCTATAGGTTCAACAGAAAAATCCACTGCATTATGTGTTTCTAAAACTAAATATTCCTTCCAGTAGCTTCCTGCCAAATCCAGCCCCTTTCTCAAAAGAAATTTCAGTTTTGTTAACTTCAACCTCGATACTTCTGCCTCTGCCTGACAGGAGGCATAAAATCTCAAGAATTTCACTGCCATGGATCTCCTGTCAAATTTTCTGCGACGTTGGAAATCAACTGGTGCAAACTGGTCGAAAGACTGAAGGAGAGAGCTGCAAGCAGAAATGCCACTTTCCGAAGGTTCCATTCGGATCAACATTCTTAATTATTCAGGGGTGATTCAAAATCTTCTGAAAGGAAAGTCTCTCAGAAAAGTCCTTCACAAGAACCGCACAAACATAAATCATTATTCCTTTTTCACTAAATTGACGCATATATACCTTCTACTAAGCTTACCTGGCTAATGAGATTCTTAGATTCAGCAAATGTGATATCTAAAAACAAACATTAGGTGAATGCTTCCCCTAGTGATTGTGTCAGAAATTCATGAAACTTTAGCAAATAAGACAGTTATATATAAAAAGAATAGAATTATATATAACTCATGAGTTGCGCACACATGGCAGAAGCAAATATAATAAAAAACACAAGCAATATCATAAAGGTTGAAAAAGTATCAGCATCATGTACTATTGTCTCTCTCTTTCTTTATTTTTTTCAGTTTTTATTTCTACATTTTGCCAATTCAGTTTCATTTTTAACAACTTGAGGGACCTGTGAGTAGTGAATAAAGGAAAAATAAATTGGTTAACTTAGTTTTTGAACAATTCATTTCCAGTTAATAACATTTTGCCAGCAATAAAGAAAGTTTTTTTTTGCGACCAGCAAGACATTTCTAGGGAGGGGAAGGAGGGAGCTGAGAAAGAAAAGCAGTACTGTATATCTCCTCATCTGCATCAACCATGTTCCCGAAGGGAGGTTGAAAACTTTGATCAAGCTATTTACCTCTAAGACTATCTCCTCTTAACCAAAATCGGCTTTCTTAGTCCACTTGAATACTTTCTTATATTTGAGCAATATATCACTCTGGCCATATGATCTAGTACTACCATGACGTATCAGACATAGTAGTAATTAGTGAAATAAAAAGACTTATTCAAACCATCAAAGCAATTCCATCCCCAACAGAAAGAAATTTTTAGAATGTTAATATCCTAGAAACCTAGTAATAGTACTTATTTTACAAATGGAAGATTTAAGTTCCTATGAACAGTTAAAGTTATCTTACAGATTTACCAAACTGAGTCTTCTCTGTGAAACAACTTAATCGTGTATAGAAATATAATCAAATCATCAACCATAGGAGAGTTGTATGTAGTCTTTCCCAAAAAATAACAAAATCATCTATGGCTCAAGATATAATTAACCAAAAAGCAGAACCTAGTCTAAGCTTAAGAAGTTTTGGACTACTCTAGTATCAAGTGCAGTTATGGTCATTTTCTACCAAAAAAAACAAATTCTAGAAGCTGCACATTAAGGAGTCAATTTGCAAAGATCAGCACATAAGGTCTTTGCAATATCAAAACTCAACAAACAAACAGTGGCCTTTGTTCCTCCCATAATTATATTGTGAAATAAATTTTGGCATTTTCACATCAAACCTTGTTAGTTGCCCTTAGCTCAAGCCTTTCTGCAATTGTGAATAAGAAAACATTTGCACCAGCTTCCCATGATCATGTAAACAATTGATCTAACAATTGCACAAGAAAAGCATATCATAATAGCAATGGAATGGAAATCCATTAACAACATAATGATCCCTTCATTCAACTTCAAAAATTTAAAGTCCTAAGGAAAAGTGAAGAACAGAAAAATCTAAGCATGTCAAAATACGAACTTAATCTTTAATAAGTAAATAACAGTAGTTATATAAGAGAATTGAAAGCAATACAAATGGGTAAGAGGAACTTTTCATTGGACAAATTAGTGACAATGCTAAAAAAGGCTCTTTGGATTCTCCATTATAGCTTCAGCTATATAAAGATGACTAACATTGATAATAACGGAAACGATAAAACCTAATATAACAAAATCCATCTAACCTTGTGGAAAACATCATGAACTTTTTCAGAACATAAATGCATTATTGACGTTGTGAAAGTTTGTTCACGGAGCCTTTCTCCATTATCATTGAGTTCTTAATATCATTACCCGCTAGAAAATTGACAGAAAATAATATGTGCAGAATCAGTTGAGCTACGACTGAGAAAATACTGCAACAACCCTTCAGTAAAAAAAAAAAAAACTATGGGGGTCAATCGGGATGGAGGACCAAGGAGGAGAGCAAAATCCTCATAAAAATAGTTTGGATGGAAAGAACAATTTGACACCAAATTTTGCAGAATAGAAATGACTCTAAGCTTACAATAGATTTGACAAAGAAAGTACCAAGGTTTGAATTGTATGGTGATCGATGTATGATCTGCGAGTAGACAAACAACAAAGCCATGCCCAGTTCAATTGCATAGACATGGTATAGAAGTGGAAGGCTGGAAGGTGAAGAGCTTATTGAATAAAAAAAGATAAAACTACTTTGTACAAACGCAACTATGCGGTGGCCGTATGAATAAACTCCACATATGCACCCATAACCTAACATGCTCCTCAATGTAAACACATATGCAGCTAATACTAAAATGATTATAATGCCCTGAATTTAGATTTTAATGCCAACTAAGCAGCAAGGTCGTAAAAGTAATGTATTAATTTCCTCATATATAGGTACCAAAACCATATTATAGTATCTTATGTCTTTTTTGTATTGTATACGGTCGAAATAGATTTCGGCATTCCTACGTTCGATCGAGTTCGAGTGTTAAAAAGTCGGAATTAGATTTTTGGGAGTGAGCTCCGAAGTCGGTACTAACGAGCCTCGAGCTCGAAGGTCGATCGAGGAGTCGGCTCGATAACCCTATCGAGCCCGTGGCCGAATCGATCCGCAAGGCACTGCTT
>AWOL01S0214726.1:1465-16933 GCA_000715115.1 Nicotiana otophora
TTTCCTCCACATCTATAGCATGCATTTTCTGGCTTTGCTGCTTGCACCGCTTCATGCTTTTGTTCCTTCCTTTTCCACTGCTGGTGGTGAGGAGGGTTCTTTGGTGCATTGTTATTACCACGATTAGAGTTTCCTCCCCGACCATGACCATGACCACGACTGGGGCCACGTCCTCTTCCACGCTTAGCTTGGTAGAAGTTCGTCTCATTCACTTTAGGGAATGGACATGAACCAGTAGGTCGGCTTTCATGGTTTGTCATTAATAGCCCATTATGTTGCTCGGCTATAAGAAGATGTGAGATAAGTTTAGAATATTTTTTAAATCCCATCTCTCGATATTGCTGCTGCAGGAGCATATTCGAGGCATGAAAAGTGGTGAAAGTTTTCTCCAACATATCATGATCAGTAATATTATCACCACATAGTTTCAATTGGGAAATAATTCTGAACATAGCAGAATTATACTCACTGATAGATTTAAAATCTTGTAGCCTTAGATGAGTCCAATCATAACGTGCCTGTGGAAGAACGACCATCTTCAGGTGGTCATATCTATCTTTCAAATTATTCCACAGTATGACTGGATCTTTAACAGTAAGATATTCCATTTTCAGGCCCTCATCAAGGTGATGGCGTAGGAATATCATTGCTTTGGCACGGTCTTGGTTTGATGCCTGATTTTTATCTTTGATGGTGTCTGCCAGACCCATCGCATCAAGATGAATTTCGGCATCAAGCACCCAAGACATGTAGCTTTTGCCCGATATATCCAGGGCTACAAACTCAAGTTTAGAAAGATTTGACATTATTTAGAAAAAGAAAATCCGTACCTCTGATACTTTCAAAGTATTTGCTCGAGATGATAGAGTCTCGTGCTGATAACGTGTTATAAAATAAAAACTGTAAAGTAAAGACAAGTATAGAGAGAAACTGATATATTATTCAAACTTCAAACTTATGTATATAATGAACTGAATTCTCCTCTATTTATAGAAAAAAGGAAGCTGCTGTGTAAGCTGCTAGCTGCTGTGTAAGCTGCTTGTAAGCTATTGCTGCAAGCTGCTGTGTAAGCTACTTGTAAGCTGCTACTCTAAACTGTTGTGCCAGATATAGATAATCTTCTATCATGGGTAATATTTATCCATAACGGAGTACCGAAAGGATAAGCTTCTTCAAGAGGCTTATTTCCAATAGAGTACTAAATAGATAAACATATTTACGACGAAGTCTTATATGGATAAACTTCTTCAGGAAGCTTGTTTACAACGGAGTACCAAATGAACATCCATAATATAATATATTCATAACAGGTTTTTCATTGTTAACGTATTTGCATGAAATTATGACACATCTTATAACCGGGAGGGGTATTTATGTCATTCTACCCATACTGGACCCTTTTTCGGTATGGACGGCGGCCCAATATAGAACAAAAAGCGATTGCATGTGCGCCTACAGTCGTCGAACGGGGTCGGTGGTGCGATGGCATACTACGTAATTACAGTCTTCATGACAGGATGCTTCCGTAAACGCCTATTTCCTTCAGGTAAAAACAAAACAAAGCTTTTTGAGACCACGCACCATTGAAGTCTATTGTGCGAATTGCACTATATATAACACTTTGTAATCCTAAAAGGAGTAGGCAAGACGCATTTATTCATCACGGCGCATGCTATATCTTTCTAACAAAGAAAATCAACGCTTGAATTATTCTCATTTTTACACCAAGGTATAGAGCACTTTATGAACAATTTTGGACATGGTCCGTACAATTTGAATGGACTTCCTTTAGCTATCTATATATATATATATATATATATATATATATATATATATACTAATTAATTACTGATTGTTATATAGAGAGCCGAATTCAAATTTAGATTTTACGGGTTCAATATGTAAGATTCTTAGCATTGCACCTATAAGATTATTAATAGTATATATCTACTATTTATTGCAATCTTAATAAATTTTATACTTAAATTTATATTCTGCGTCAAAATTACTGAGTCAGATGAACTTGGTGTTATAAGGCTACATCCGCCTCTATACATATATTAGTACCGAGATGGATCTAGGGCATGTTTTATGTGGATTTTGTCTAAATCCCTTGTTTGTGGCTCGAATTATGATGAAAAAGAAAAAATTTGAACGTACACATATATTAAGATCCTAATCTTTTTGAACTTATTGATTCTAGATTTTGGATACGCCTATGCTTCACCGTAGAATTTAGACTTCATTTTCTCTGGTTAAAAAAGAATGATACTTTTACTATTTGGAAAATCAGATTGTTCTTTCTTTAATTCCAATTTTTCAAAAAAGTTTACCCCTCCGTTGCATTGTATAGAATGTGATTCAGGGGGCACGAAGTTTAAAAGGTAAATAAAAAAACTTTTGAAATTTTTGGTTTGAAATATGTCATATATATACGTTAATTTTTGTGGCTATAAAATCATATCATTAAGGATAAAATGAGAGTGTTAAAGTTAATTAATTATTTTTAAATATAAAAATGCGTCATTCTTTTTGGAACAGACTAAAAAAAAATAGTGTCACATAAATTTAATTACTTTTAACTATACAAATAGTGATAGTGTTGATGTAATATCAGTCCAACTTGTCCACTATACTATATATAAATGTTCACTTTTATTTGTCCAGTTCGGAAAATAATACATATTTACCATATACCTATGTTACCCTTCTTATTAAGTACAATTTATTTTCAATCCATTATTCAATATATAATAAATAATAGGGATGTTATAGTAAAATTATCATGATATTTATTGTTGTTTAATAGGTGTACCAAGTCAGCAGTGGACGAAAGGGAGTATATATTGACATATTAGAATTAAGAAATTATGTCTGAATTTACATTGTACACTAGATGCGTCTAATCATGTACTCCAAATCCAATTATCCAATTGGCGAGTACTAAGGGAGTATATTTTTGCTTTGTGGACTTCAAATGTGGTGAGCAGGGGAGGACGGCTAGTGGGTGAAAAATAGGAACAGACTTATGAAAAGTTAATGGTAAAATTAGTCGTCATTTCTGTTACTTTTTACATAGTTAGCTTTCTGCATCATCTTTTTGGCAGTAGCTCTAACAGGACAATTTGAGCTAACAAATCCATTAACCAACTGAAGATAAGTCTTTAATTCATGGCAAGCTGCAATATTGATCCCATTAAGGTACGGCGAGTCACTGCTACTTAGACGCAGTTCACACCCAACATCTGCATATACCCATTGAGTATCTTCCACAAGCTTTTGGATCCAATGGCCACCTTTCTTGTTGGTAAAATTATCGTTGTTGTTATTATTGTTGTTATTGTTGTCGATGACAAAACCAGGGACTTTGGTTATAAGGTCGTCGGAGTTGACAATGCGCAAGATTTTTGTGCCTTGTTTGTCAAGATGGTGTCGGAAGCTGTGGTTCCCGACCCTTGGACCGCCAAAAGAAATAACTGTAACGAGAGGTATCTCCTCTAAAGCTTGTTTAATATCGTAGGCCATCAGGGTGGCTAACGCTGCCCCGAGTGAGTGGCCTGCGATGGTAAAACTTAAAGTTTCACCTGGGTAAGCTTTTATGATTCGGGCTATTTCTTCTTTCACCATGTCTTGTAGACTGTGACGTGTGCCCATCTTGGATGTATACAAGCTTAGGAAACCGCTTTCGACCATTGGGCAACAATTATCGGAATATATGCTGGAACAACATTTACTACTGTTGTTATTGTTATTATTATTATTATTATTTGAGAGAGGTGTGAGAGTAGCTCGTAGATTCTCGAGCCACTCCAAGCAAGTTGCAGTGCCACGTAAGGCAATGACAACGTCCCTTCTCCCGAGTCTTGTAATTTCTCTTTGGTCATGGCAAATCGCGACATAGCCAATCCAACTCGACTGCTTGGCCATCCAATTAGGTGCTTTATCCACCCAACTTGGAAGCTGAATCCCGCTAGTGGCTTTTAAGTACTTAGAAACACGATAACCAGTTCCTGAAAAGCCAGAAAATTGAAGCAGCTTCTTTTTCGAGTATTTACACATGGCGTATGAAGGAGAAGAAGGATCAAAATTACAAGCTCTATAAGCAGCTTCAACAAAATGACCATATCTGATTATTTCTCCACGTAAATTATCGTCCAGCGGATCAAGCAAACCTTCCCAGTTCTTGATCCCTTGATAGTCCATCCAATTCTTGCCCAGTTCTTTCGGGCACTGTCCGGAGAAACTGGGCATTGACAAGGCTGATGATGTTGAAGCTAAATTCCCACTGCGCTCAACAACATTCCAGCCAAGAAATAAATTTTCGAGGTTTTTCGGGGATAACGTTTGCATGGTGAGGTTTAAATTTCTTGTAAACTTGTTTGGTTGAGTAATGGTGATGCACTGGAATGTAGGTTGTTGAGGGGTTTGTTTGAAGCTGGTGCATGGCTGTACTGGCTTAAAAGAAAGTTTCATGATTTGGATAAATAAATGGCTTCTATATTATGCTTTTTAATGCAGAAACTTATAGCGCTGCAAGAGGGACTAAAAAATATCTTTTGTGCACTTTAAAAAAGTTAGCTTCAAAGTGACCTTTTTATAGTTGCATAAAGTGCAAGCGTATCAAATATTGACTCTCTACACCATGATTGATTATATTCATACACAGCTGTGTGGATCATGTCAGAATTGATAAATTAATAACAAGTACGTATTTGGTTTAATTTTTATTTTTGTTTTCGTGTGTACATATATAATGATAAGAAGGGGTGGGGTTCGGTATATAGTTGGTAATGACAAAAGCCAGTATAACAGGAAAAACTGCATACTTGGGTCTAATGGGTTATTGATACATCAAAGGGTGAAGAGGCGGTAGTGGCAGAGGTGGGGTCGGATACTATCTGAAATTTAAATTTTATGGGTTTAATTTTTAATGATTTAAGTCACTCAATTTATTATATTCTTAAAATTATGACTTTAAAATTTAATATTTTTATAATATTATTATTATTTCATACATACACATCGAAAATAATAGTATCCCCGAAAAACTCCATCAATCACTGGTATGTGAGAAAGGTGTTGTGGCAAATCGTGCGGTTCAAAATGAAACTGATGGACGGAGAGAATTGACCAAGAGCCGAAATTTAGTGAAAATGATTTGTGATTTTTCCATCAAAATTTTTCGCAACGAGACCGAAAGCACTTATGACGAATGAGACGGTGAGAGCATACAAATCAAATGATTATTATCGTTTTAAAGCACGGTATTCGTTAATTTCCAAGAGTTTTGGACTAAATATTCAACATTTGGCATTTGCTATTAAAATAGGTGAAATTTCCTAAGCAATAATTAAACAGGCAAATTTTGTTTTTGGGGAATATCTTTTGCTAGTAGTTTTTGTAAGAAGTACTAAAAATGAAAAATTTCAGAATTATTTTTCAACCAAACACAATTAGAGAAAGTTTCTATAGTTTTTACCAAATTCTAAAAACTACTGCGGAGGTGTTTTAAATTCTTGCAAAAATGGAAAAAAATTTCTCCAATAACGTTATCAGTAAAATAAAAATATTTTCAAAGAAATTTCAACACTTCGTGAATCAAATGCCAAATAGCTCCAACTCTCATATTATGACAGTGTATACACATTAAGTTAAAGTAGATTGCTAACTAGGTGAAGCTCAACCTCATGCAAAAGATAAGGTCAAATAAATATATCTTAATTTTTTTAGAAACAACTGTTATAAATATACTTTAATTTTATACTTTGATGTCAAACTATATTGTTGACTTGCAAAAATTATAAAAATCAAATAGTATTTTGAAGATAACATAGGTTGAAGTCATAGGATTAAAATGATAAACGGAGGTTAAGTACTAGGATTAAAAGCTTGCAAGTACATGGATCTTTTTTCTCTTCTTCTTTTGGTAATCAAGTATATAGGAATCCATTTTGTATGCTAGTGTGATATTTCTTTTACATACAATCAGTTGTTCACATGATGGTATAAAACTTAAATCCACAGATATATTTTTGGTATAAATGATACATTCAGTTTAAAAAGGTCTAAGTTTATATTTGTTGCATTAAGCATTTACATATCATAATTATATCAAGTTACATGAGCGTGCTAATTTTATGCCACCGAAGCTCAATATAGTTTCATACCTAACCGATGGAAACAGAAAAAATAAAAAAAATAAAAAAATAAAAAGCTTCTGTACATATTCTCTTTAACATATTGCAATTCAGCTAAAATGCGATGAATCAAATATTTTGGTGGGAGACTGGAACTCTGGATTTCTTACCTACTGTAGTATCATGTTAAAGTGTATGATCAAATAATAGTTAACCTTCTAATAAAAACTTAACAACTAAAAGTTTTAAGGATTCTGTTTTCCTCAACACAGACTGAAGTGATGTATTTATACACGCAGGGTGGTAAAATGTTTAATTCCAAAATACAATTTTTGTTTAGTCAGAATTCTACACTATTCCAATATTAATTTACGAGTTATCTTGTTTAACAAACGAAGTAATTGGTTAGGGTTAAGGTTTCGTAATATAGGTTTTTTTTTATACCTCAACTCTACCAGGATTGATGTAATCTAGAATTTTTATTTATCTCAAACTTCATCTTGAACTTACACTATGGGCTCTTCTCTTTCAGTAACAAGTGGAGTACATAAACAATTTTAAAGATGGTATAGGGTTACCAACCTCACTGAAAAAGAGTTTTACAGGCAAGCCAAAACCCATTATTTCTCTTCATTATTAATAACACTTTGTACACTGGAATCTTTTTCCTCTTATAGAATTAGAATATGTTACAATTGAACGAATGAAAATAAAACGGGTCGTGTTTTACATATAATGGAAATGTTAAAATGTGATTGTGGATGTAGCCACGAGACTGGTTGGGACGAACATAGTACGAAAACATGCCTCTTTTTGAAACGTTTCAAAACATTTGACTAAAACTAAGCAAAAACAAACGAGCTAAATGTTTCCTACGAGACTCATATTTCATATCCCACAGCTTGTTGCATGTGCTACCTTTTCTCCCACGTTTAAAGATCCATGAATTGGGCTTTTTCAGTTTGATGTCTTCTAAAATTCCTTGTACTAAGTTAAAAACATAGAAAAGTCTTTATTTTTGGCAAAACAATGATCACAGCCAATGGCGACGAAATGATAGCCTGTGCATGACCAAGTTTGTCATGTTTAAGATGTACTTGTCATGCTTAACATGTCTGATTTGCTTTAATTAAAGTTTGGTTATAGGAAATTAATAATTAGATGAAGTGGGATTAGTTTACTTCCTCTTGTCTTCATGTTTGGGGTTAAATCTGAAGAGGCAGGGACGACTATAGGAAAAGTAAATCGATCCAGTTAAGGGGTGAAAAATGGGCGGGTCGAAAACGGGCAATGCAAAACAGATAAATTATTCGACCCGATCCATATTTAATACAGATAAAAAATTAGTTAACCGGCGAATAATATAGATATCTATAATATTCATGACTTCTTGAGTATTATCACTTTTGGGAGAATTCCTAGTATCCCAAACTTGAGAAACCCCACATTTGAGGCTTTACAGATGTCAATTTTTGTTGAGATACAAGAAAATGATATCACTTAGTTTCATTCTTTTACTATTGGGCCCAGAAGCCCACATTGTATTTATTTTAGTCTGAATATAATTAGTGGACCGGCCCACATATAGATAAGAGGGAACAAAACATGTCGGGAAGATGGGATTTTCATTATTGACCAAACAATAGAAACCTAGAAGCTTCCGCCTCTCACTTTCTCTCTAAACTCACTATGAACTCAAATAAACTTGAGTGATTTTGCTTGTCAATCAAGTTTTAACATGGTATCAGAGCCCAGATCTAGATAGATTGGGTTTACCTCTCGTCCGATGTTACCCTCACACATTTTCGTCGGAGTTTTGAGGTTCTGCTGCTTCTTCGCGATTCTGAGCTTTTCCGACGAGTTTTTCATCATTGTTTTGAAATTTTTTTTCTGCGTTGACGATGGCTGTTGATTGATCGAACTTATTCTCATATTATCTGTGTCGTCTTTCTCAACCTAGGGTTTGTTAATTTCTAAAACTGCTCATTCAGCTAGGGTTTGCTCGTCCTTACCACTGATTCTTTTACAAGGCCGTTGTTCCTTCCGGCCGCGAAGGAAATTTGGTAACCCTAGTTATCTCTCCTCATTGTTTGTTTGTGTGCGTATCTTTTCCTGATTAATTGTATACAAAATACCGAATGATGATTCCACATCTGCGTTACCAACTGCTCGTTCTACTACTTCCCGTTCTATTTTTTATGAGGATGATTATACGCATCCATGTCATCCTTTTTATGTGCATCCGTCTGATGTTTTAGGGTCTTCTTTAGTTTCTGTAACTTTTGATGGTACTGGGTATAGGAGTTGGAGACGAACCATCCTTGTGGCTTTGTCTGTTAGAAATAAACTGGATTTCATAAATGGATCTTTAGTTAAGCATCCTGACAGTTCTCCCTTGGCGAGATAGTGGAAGAGGTGTAATGATTTGGTCGTCTCTTGGTTAACCAACTCCCTGTCCGAAGATATTGCTCATAGTGTTGAGTACTCTGAACTTGCCAAAGATATTTGGAGTGAGTTGGAGGAAATATATGGTCAAGCAGGTGCTGCAAGGGTATTTGAGCTTAAAAAAGAACTTGCTCACATCTCACAAGGATCACTTAATATTGCTTCATATTTCAACAAAATCAAGAAATTGTGGTATGAAATTGATGCCTTGTCAATCAGTAGAGTCAGGTCCTGTAGCAATTGTGGTTTCAAATCTGATTATCAGAAAGATGATGATGTTCAAAAGGTGTATCATTTTTTGATGGGTCTCAATGATATATATGTGCAAACTAGAAGCAATATATTCATGATTAAGCCTTTTCCATCTGTGAGCATTGTCTACAGTATATTGTTGTCAGATGAGAAGCAGAGGCAGGTTTCTACCTCTTCTCAGTTTCTCCCTACATCTGCTTATTTCAATGCTGGGGTGTCTAAGCAAGGTTTTCCTTCCAGGGTCAATTTTGATACTCAAAGAGCCCTGACATGCAAATATTGTAAGAAGCCAGGTCACACAATTGACAAGTGCTACAAGCTACATGGGTATCCTTCAAATTTTAAGTTCACAAAAGGGCCTGTCAGTAGGAAAACTGCAGCTCATGTTGAAGTGCTCTCCTTGTCCTCCTGCTAATGTGGATGCTAATATGGTTCCGGATTCTGTCAAGTTATCTCAATCTAGTAATGCATCAATGGTTCCTGGTTTAACACAAGATCAATTCTCCCAGCTGATGATGTTACTACAATAGTCTCATGTATCTACTGATTCCTCCTCTACTCCCACTCTGATGGCTTCTGCTAACTTTGCTGGTAAGCTATTATCAGAAAGTATTCTGCTCAAGTCATGCATGCTTTCACAAGTAGATAGTTTTGTTTGGATAATAGACTCTGGAGCTTCTGACCACATGACTTCTCATAAGGATTTACTTTTTAATCTGAAAACACTACCTATACCTTGTCTAGTTTCTCTACCAAATGATTACAAGGTCAAAGTTCATTTAGTAGGATCTTTGACTTTGTTTCCAAATTTCATAATTCATCATGTTCTTTTGTTCCTTCTTTTCAATACAATCTTATTTTAGTTCATAAGCTGTTGGAACAATACAATAGGATTGTTCTGTTTACCAGAACTCTTTGTGCTATGCATGCCCCTTCTCTGAAGATTCCTCTGGTTCTTCGTAAACTGGACCACAATCTCCACAAGCTCCTACTTCCTCCTGTTGTTTCTCGCAGTACTACATCCAGTTACTCTTCTAGTATTACTTCCCCTGTTATTCCCCCGGTTATTTCCCTTGTCTTTTTTTCCGTGAGATACAAGAAAATGTAAGGAATGTCAATGTTGCTGATGAAACACATGTAAATACTGACACAATTCTGAATAATATCAATAAAATGGATGTGGTTTGGCATTATAGGCTTGGGCATATTCCTTTTCCTAGAATGAAACATATCTCTATGCTTGGTTCACAGTTATCTTCCAAATAGTCCTTTTCTTGGGCAATATGTCCACTAGCCAGACAAACAAGATTACCATTTCTTGATAGTAGTATACAATCCACAAGGCCTTTTCAGTTGATCCACATTGACACCTGGGGCCCATATCACTCTCCTACCTATACTAGCTCCAAATATTTTATGACCATTGTTGATGACTTTTCAAGAGCCACTTGAACCCACCTAATGGGAGCCAAAAACAATGCTTTTGACCTCTTAAAAGCCTTCATTGCCATGACTGAAACTCAATTCCAATTGAAAGTTCAACATGTAAGAAGTGATAATGCCTTAGAGTTGGGATCCAACACTCTTGGATCAAAATGTTTTTCTGAGAAAGGGATATTGCATCAGACAACATGTCCTCACACTCCACAACAAAATGGAGACTGCATACTCACAGCCACCTACTTGATAAATAGGTTTCCTTTTAGTATGTTAAAGGACAAGAGTCCCTATGAGATCTTATATAACAAACTCCCTACATACTCAAATCCCGAGATTAATTATACCGTAATTTTCTCCTAACTAAACATGAGATAAACTCTTCTTAAATTTAGTCCCGAAATTAATTATTCCTTATCCCTCGTACCAAACTAGCCTTAACAAGTGAAGGGAGAGGACACTTCTTATTTCGGTTATTTCAAGAAATTTCGTTATTTGAGAAACATTAATTAGACTCCACATTCAGTTTATCCCCTTTGTCATGATCTTTGAGTGGAATACTATTACCTAAGTTGCTTTTAGTGATTACTCTTTAATATACCATTTTTATTTGTATGCAAACTACATTCTTTTATACGGTCGAAATAGATTTCGGCCTTAGCACGTCTGATCGAGTTCGAATGATGATTTATCGAAGTAAGATCCCAAAGGTGGAACGAACTAACCTCGAACTCGGGGAGGCCGATCTGTGTCGAGTTCGATATCATTATCAAGCTCGAATCATAAATCGAACCAGGATGCAGAGTAGATCTATCATTCTGATAATCCAGAGACCAACCAACTTTGACCTCGAATCAATTCAAAGGCTCGAGCCAGGATCGGGCTCGAACCAAGATCACGAGTTCGAGCCGAAATCAAGCTCAAACCAAAATCGAGGGTTCTAAGCAAGATCGAGCTCGCAGACAAAAGCCATTGCAATCCCACTAGAGAGAATCTTGGTAGAAGTTATGGAAAAGCTGACTTATCATGGGTCTCTCACTGAATGTTTATTTTATTATGCTTTGAGCCAAATCCCTCCACTATAAAAGGGCTTGGTTACCATTTCTGTAGGACAAGTTTTCTCAGGACTACATTGTAATAAAAGTGCTATATTCTTCTATAGTAAAAAATCGTTCTTTCAAACTTCTTAGATTGATTCTATTTGTTGAATCCTAAGATTCATTGTTCATGATAACCTTATCCATTTTGCATTCTCTCCAATATATATTTACATTTTTATTCATCCTTGCATTTTGTGTTAAGTTACGCCACATATCCTCGGAACTGCATATAAATTCAACTCTATCCATTTTTCGGGCAAACAGTTTGGCGCCCACCGTGGGGCCGAGGATAACAGTGGTCATTTGATACAAATCTGAAAAACACGCCATTGTGCTTTGCACTTATTTCCGAAAACATCTTAAATTTCGTATCAGCTACGAATAACCACTAATCAAATGGCTTCACCGATCGATTACAAAGCCGGCCTTCAAGATGAAACCAACAACTTGGCACCCGGGGCCGGAAGGGCAATTAATGATAGCTTGGCACCCGAGGCTCGAATCGAAGTACCCAAAATTCGAGCCGAAATACCATTACATGTCAATTCACAAATAGCTTTGGAGGCAAACCAGCATTCCGAACCGGAAAGAAGCATTCAGAGCGGTACTCGATCCGTAGCCCGAGACACCTAAAACGCAGGGAAATCGGGGCCATCTTACGTATGATCTTCGAGCTGCTACAAGCCCAACAAGTAGCGATGTCTCAGCTACAGAGCCAAACTCACGCACAAAGTAGGCCGGATTCCAATCCCCTTCGAGAAGTCACCCCCATAACAGAGCCCGCCATAGTGAACTCTAACGAGCAAGAATCGGGGACTACTCCCGGAATTACTAAATTGCTCGAGGAACTCACAAAACAAGTCGAAGCCAACGACAAGAGGGTGGAAACGTACAATGCCAGGGTCGATGAAATCCCATGGGCTCCACAAATGATAAAGGGGCTTGATTCAAAAAATTCATACAAAAGCCTTTTCCGTTGAGTGCGGCACCGAAGCCAATCCCCAAAAAATTCCGTACGCCCGAAATTCCCAAATATAACGGTACGACCGATCCTAACGAACATGTCACCTCTTACACATGTGCTATAAAAGGAAACGATTTGGAGGACGATGAGATCGAATCCGTGTTGTTGAAAAAGTTCGGGGAGACCCTCTCGAAGGGAGCGATGATCTGGTACCACAATTTACCTCCGAATTCCATCGATTCTTTTGCCATGTTAGCAGATTCGTTCGTAAAGGCACATGCTGGTGCCATAAAGGTTGCAACAAGGAAATCAGACCTCTTCAAAGTAAAGAAAAGGCATGATGAAATGCTGAGGGAATTCATATCCCGATTTCAAATAGAACGCATGGAATTACCCCCGGTCACAGACGATTGGGCCGTACAAGCTTTCACCCAAGGGTTGAACGAGCTAAGTTCGACAGTATCACATCGGCTGAAACAAAATTTGATCGAGTATCCAACGATAACTTGGGCAGATGTACACAACCGTTATCAATCGAAAATCAGGGTTGAGGATGATCAGTTGGGAGCTCCGTACGGACCCGTTCATCAGAACAGGACAGTTACTAAAAACCAAAAGGAGATCGACAGAGAACAAAGGTCGAACTGAGACCGATATCGATCGTATGTCGCAGATCGAGTGAACAACGGTTCAACATGCAATGCAGTTCGTAACAATTGAAGGATTGATCGAGGAAAGAATTCTCGGGGGCTTATGAGTAAGAGCGGCTTCGATAAATATGCCGATCCTACAGAAGCACCTCAATTATTAGAATATAACTTCAGCGTTGGTGCATCCGCTCTCATGTCAGCCATCAGACGCATCAAAGACACTAAATAGCCTCGACCCATGCAGACCGATCCTTCTCGAAGAAATCCCAATCAAACGTGAGAATATCATGGTACCAATGGCCACAGAACGGAATATTACAAGCAACTAAGAGAGGAAATAGCTCGCTTGTTTTACAAAGGGCACCTTCGGGAATTTCTGAGTGATAGGGCGAAGAACCATTTTAAAAGCATGGATTTCAGCAAGCAAAACGAGCAAGAAGAACCACCGCACATCATCCACATGATCATCGGCGGCATCGATACCCTTCAGGGACCAGTACTTAAACGCACTAAAACATCGATGGTGAGGGAAAAGCGATGTCGGACTCAAGATTACACGCCCATGAGGACTTTGTCCTTTGATGATGAAGATGCAGAGGGGGTCATCCAACCTCATAACGACGTACTGGTAATATCGGTACTCATGAATAAAACTAAAATTAAGCGTGTGTTAATCGATCCAGGTAGCTCGGCCAACATCATCCGATTGAAGGTAGTAGAGCAGCTCGGCCTACAGGATCAGATCGTACCCGCAACTCTGGTCCTGAACGGGTTTAATATGGCATGCGAAACCACCAAGGGTGAGATAATCCTACCAATAAAAGTGGCCGGAACCATCCAGGAAACAAAGTTTCACGTGATCGAATGCGATATGAGATATAACACCCTTTTCGGAAGGCCATGGATCCATAACATGAGAGCTATGCCTTCGACCCTACACCAGGCCCTCAAATTCCTGACATCGGGAGGTGTGCAAACGGTGTACAGAGAACAGCCAGCCGCAAAGGAAACGTTCGCCATCAATGAAGCTAAACCAATGTCCTCACCTTCGCCAATAAAAGGATCGGGCCCGAAAGGAGAACGGGACAACAAATAGCAATCACAGACATCAGCTTCGACCCAGCTAGACAACTAGAAAATCGAAGAGGATGATGATCAAAGGGTCCCTCGGTCTTTCGTGATTCCCGATGACTCCGATGCCACCAAATTAAAAATTGAGGAGCTAGAGAAAGTCACATTAATCGAGCACTGGCCCGAGCGAAATGTATACTTGGGAACGGGGTTGAGCCCCGAACTCAGGAAGAAAATCGTTCAATTTCTTATCGATAACATCGATTGTTTTTCCTGGTCCCATTTAGATATAACAGGGATCCCGCCAGTCATAACGACGCATCGGCTAAGTTTGGACCCTAGGTTCAGACCGGTGAAGCAAAAGAGAAGACCCCAGTCCAAGAGAAAGCACAAATTCATAAAGGATGAGGTAACCAAGCTTCTCAAAGTAGGGTCCATTCAGGAGGTGAAATATCCCGAATGGCTAGCCAACGTAGTTGTAGTCCCTAAAAAGGGAACAAACTTAGAATGTGTGTGAACTATAAGGATTTGAACAAAGCATGCCCTAAAGATTCCTTTCCGCTGCCTAACATCGATCGCATGACCGATGCCACGGCCGGACACGAGATCCTCACTTTTCTCGATGCCTATTCTGGGTATAATCAAATCCAGATGAACCGGGAGGACCAGGAAAAGACTTCATTTGTCACCAAATATGGAACGTAGTTATAATGTGATGCCCTTCGGGCTAAAAAATGCAGGGGCTACTTACCAACGCCTTGTAAATAAAATGTTCGAAGAACAAATAAGAAAATCAATGGAAGTTTATATTGATGACATATTAGTTAAGTCCCTGCGCGCAGAGGACCATTTGACCCATTTGCAGGAAACGTTCGAGATTTTAAGGAAATACACATGAAGCTCAACCCCGAGAAATGTGCTTTCGGGGTCGGTTCGGGCAAGTTCCTCGGCTTCATGGTATCACATCGAGGAATAGAGATTAACCCCGATAAAATCAAGGCCATCAAAGACATCGTCGTTGTGGACAGCGTGAAGGCCGTACAAAGGCTAACGGGTCAGATTGCATCCTTAAGCCGATTCATCTCAAGATCATCTGACCGAAGTCACAAATATTTCTCTCTACTCAAAAAGAAGAATAATTTTGCTTGGACCCCAGAGTGCCAACAAGCATTAGAGGAACTAAAGCGATATCTATCAAGCCCACCACTACTTCACACTCCAAAAACAGACGAAAACTTTGTTTGTACTTGGCAGTATCGGAAGTCACCGTAAGCGGTGTCCTAGTTCGAGAAGAGCAAGGTACGCAATTCCCCGTTTATTATACGAGTCGAACCTTAGGATAAGCGGAAACTAGATATCCGCTCCTAGAAAAATTGGCACTTGCACTGATAAGCGCCTCAAGAAAGTTAAGG
>AWOL01S0214758.1:0-14014 GCA_000715115.1 Nicotiana otophora
ACGGTCAAATGTCACTTAATATTTCCGACCGATTTCGGTCGGAAATTTCCAATTTAGATCTGCCAGGGATGGGCTTCTTCCCCATTTTCCCATTTTCTCTATCTCTCTTCCATTTCGCATCTTCTCCTCTCCAGTTACATTTCTACCCAAAATCAACTCTTGTCTCCCTCCTCACCCAAAACCAAAGCCCCTCATCGTCTCCCTCCCCACCTCCCACCACTGTTCGGCCGCCGGCTGTCACCACTGCTTCCTCCGCCGCCACCACCCACTGCTTTTAGCATCCAAAATCAAACCCCCTCTTTTCTCTTTCAAGGTTGGTTATCTATATTTTTTAATTTAAGTAGCTTTAATTCTTCTATTGTATAAACTAGGGTTTAGTTAATGATTAATTAGATTTAGGGTTTACTCCTATTGATTATGTTTATGCTAGCATTATCTATGTTAGAAGATTATTGTTATGCTAGGGTTAGATAATTTTATAGCTTTCAATTATATTGATTATGATTATGCTAGGGTTTAATTCTTTCAATTATTTGTTCTATTAGTTTAAATATGATTTATGATTAATGCTAGGGTTTAATTCTTTTAATTTAACTAATTTTAATTATGATTAATGCTAGGGTTAGCTAATTTTATTTTATTTAATTATATTTCTCTTTAATGGTCTAATTGAATTGAAACAAAAACTTATTTAGGGATATATATGAGCTTTCAAATTAATAAGCACTCAAATTATTTAAATTAATTATATTGTAACTAAAATTTATTATGTAACTTAATTCTATAAATTAATTTGAACTATGAATAATATAATTTATTCATTCTTTATGTAGATGGAATATTGTAGTTGGATGTATAATAGGAATTATCCTAATCGTCGATTGTTTAGGGAGGAATTTATAGAAGGGGTTAAGGAATTGATTACGCATGCAATGTCACTTGAACCGTTTCGGATTGGAGGGTTGATTAGGTGTCCTTGTGTGAAGTGCAAGTGTTTGCATTTTTTTGGATCGAAGGATGTTAAGGCTCATCTTTATAAAAAGGGTTTATGGATAATTATTTTGTGTGGACTAGTCATGGAGAGATTGATGGTAGTGATGGTGTATTTCATAACGTAGTTGTTGGTGAAAGTAGTAGGTCAGTGGGGAATAACGTTCAACATCCTAGATACCATGAAATTGTTGCGGATGCTTTTGGGATGCACTTCGATTTTGAAACCCATGAAAGTGTTGAACAACCTCCTAACGAAGAGGCAAAATATTTTTATGAACATTTAGAGGCCGTTAGTCGTCCACTAAAGGAAGGGAATAGCTACTCTTGTTTATTTAATGTAATTACTATGTTGCAGGTTCATTCCTAATCATCAGGTTACAAAGATAATCACTGATATTCTTGACAGATTGTATAATGCACCCTATCCGACTTGGAGTGACTTTCCAGAGGATCTCATGCAACAAATATTCAACCAATTTAAGGTTTTAATACAATTCTTATCTATTTAAGCATTATATTAACAATATTTTTATCTAACGTTACATACTTTATTTGCAGATTAAATGTGCCTGGGAGGACCGGTATAACCGTAAAACTTGTGCAAATTTATATATGTTAATTTCGTTAGCACATTTTTTATTTGTAGGAAAAAAATATGGGATGAAGATGAGTCATGATGAGTTCTTCATGGAGACTCACATCCGGAAGAAGAAGGCACCGACAGATCCAACTAGATGGGTTGAGGACCGGGCTGAGACTACACATGTAAGTTTCATAACTACTATAAATGTTTATAATATAATATAGTTAGTAATTTTCTATCTTCTAAATAAAGGGTCGCTATAAAATTAATGTGGAGGACTAGACTCAGAGCTTGCCATCGAATGAGCAAGGCGAGCGACCGCCCATTTCAAACGAAGAAGCGCAGAGGATATGGTTGGATGTTGTCGATGGTCCTAAAAAGGAATAGCATACGACCTTCCAGATAAATCATTTCGGCGTTGCTGGATTGCAAAGTATAAGAACTTTCGCCCAAGGCGAGGCGATTGATAGGTCGACTATATCGTCTATGGAACAGAAGATCGCAAAGATGATAGTAGAGTTTGACGAGACAAAGGCTAGACAAAAAAAAAGAGAGATGAACAATTTGGTACCCTTCAAGTTCAGCTAGAAAGGAGGGACAAACAATTTAATCTCATTCAAGGTCAGCTGGCCAATCTTCTTGCTAGTGGTGCTTTCCCCATTCCCCTGTCCCGTGAGCCTTCCCCATGTGCCGACGATGAAGGTTCTAGGAGTGAAGATTGAGATGATGCTAGATAAAAAAACTCATTGAATGGTATGTATTGCTAAACAAAGTATTGAACTTGTCAATATTTAGTTGAGACTAGTTTTGAATGATGATTATATTGTTATTTTGTTATTGAACATTTTAGTAGTTATTGTTGTAATGGTTATTAGTTGTTGTGGTTGTTATTAGTTGTTGTTAAATAATGGTTATTAGTGTTAGTTAATAGTTTTTGTTAGTATATTCATTGTTGTTGATTAATTATGGTTGAATGACAGCAATGCAATGCTGCCATTATAGGATGGATATTGATTGTAATTGGCAGGTGATGTAACTCAAAAATACGCATTTTTTGGCCAGTTTTTACCTAGATTTCCGAACGATTTCGGTCGGAAATGTCAAATAATTTCTCCAGTTTATTGACATTTCCGACCGAATTCGGTCGGAAATTATGAATTTATATTTATTTTTTAAAATAAATTAACAATTTATTACAATTTACAACTAATTATTTAATTAAATAAAATTATTATTTTTTTTAAATTTCCGACCGAATTCGGTCAGAAAATGAATTTGTTTTTTAAAACAATTAATAGTTTTCGATCGATTTCGATCGATTTCGATTGGAAATTTGAAAATAATAAAAAACAATTAATTGTTTCCGACCGATTNAGAAAATGAATTTGTTTTTTAAAACAATTAATAGTTTTCGATCGATTTCGATTGGAAATTTGAAAATAATAAAAAACAATTAATTGTTTCCGACCGATTTCGGTCGAAAATTAAAGTTTGGCAGTCAGTCAACGCGTTGATGTTTCCGACCGATTTTGGTCGGTACACGTTTGCGACCATCGTTTTTCCGACCAATTAAAATCGGTCGGAATTCGATCGGAAATTATCAATTTTCGACCGATTTCGGTCGGAAGTAGCGGACGGAATTACACTGTTTTTTAGTAGTGTGAATAATGATGGAATAAATTTTTTGTTTTGTTTTCCACCCGTCATGTATTCATATTGAAATTCTAATTAATTCAAATTAATGTTAGATAGGATCCTTTAAAAGTGAAAGTGCCCCTGCCAGATTAATATTAATACGAGGATGCACGTATTTAATTATTATTTAAGATAAGCGCAAACTAAGCGAAAAGAACCGCTATCAAAAATAAAAATGGCAAAAAAAGAAAAACATAAACATAAACATAAACATTAAATTAAAAATATCAGTAAACCAAGTCGTGAGTGAGCCGAGAAGCTTGTCCTTCAAAATAGTTGACTTTGTTCTTCTCATAGGCATTTTTATCACGTGGAAGGCGCCGCAGTATTCGGGCCGGTGGATTTCTTCTTCCTCTTTACTTTATTGCGAACAAGTCAAACTCAGTCTTGACGATTTGAGACGAAACCCGCCTTAATCATGGGTCCCACTGCCACCTGTCGCCCACCCTTGACGCACCACCTTACGTTTATTTTATCAAAAATCTTCTCCTTTTCTCTTTCTCCTCTATTTGACCACACACACCTTTTCTACACGCACCAAATCAACTTAATTGTTTGTTGCTTTAACGCGAGAATTCTCCACTTTTAACCAAGAAGTTGTGAGTTCGAGTCAATCCAAGAGCAATGTGTGAAGTTCTTGGAGGCAGGGAGTCGATGGTCTATTGGAAACAGCATCTCTACCTAGGGTAAGTGTAAGATCTGCGTACACACTACCCTTCTCAGATCCCACCAATAGAATTATATTGAGTTGTTAGTTATTGCTTGCTCTACGTAAGTCTACCATCTTAACTCTTTATATATACCTGTGTCCATTGCATCTGTAAAAAATTTCTTAGACCCTTCCAAATCATTTGTTTTCTTTAAAGATTTCACCTTTCATATTTCTCTTCTTCTTATCTTGATCTTTCACCATTGTTTTTGCTCGTTACTTTGGATATATATTCATTCTTTGGTTTTTTGATTTTATGGACAAAGCTGGATGGGGACTTACCCTTGAAAATATTTCTGATCATCAAGTGGGGTTCTTCAAGAACAAGGCAGTTTTTGGTTTTAACTTAAGTCCTAGGTTGAATAACATGAATATGAACCCTAGGGAGGAGCAACCTTCTTTCACATCAGCTGATGAGAAAGGGGTGATGTTAAATGAAGTTGATTTCTTTTCTGATAAGAGGATCAAGCCTATGGATGTTGTTATAAAGAAGGAAGATTCTCATGGTGAAAATACTACAAGTACGAGGTCTGAATTGCTTGTAAATGTAAGTGATATAATCCATTAATTTTTTTCTTTCTTGTTAATTCAACTTTTAACCAAAACTGTTCATATTCTAATAATGGATCCCTTTAATATATAGACTGGTTTGCAACTTGTAAGTGTGAACACTGGTAGTGATCAATCAACGGTGGATGATGGGATTTCATCAGAGATAGAAGATAAAAGAGTCAAAATTGAGGTAATTATATGAAGACGATAATTTGTTTGACCACAAAATCCTCAATTAAGTTATAATACTTTCCTTGATTTGGTTATTGAATTTCATCTAATTTTATGTTTTCTTAATTCACACCAGTTGGCACAATTGCAAGTTGAACTCGGAAGAATGAATGCTGAAAATCAGCGTTTGAGAGGAATGCTTAGTCAGGTCAGCAACAATTATACTGCACTTCAGATGCATCTTGTCACACTCATGCAACAACAACAGATTTCAAGAACTGAAAATGACCACGAGGTATACAGTTCCCAATAATTGTTTTTTATTATAATTTTTAAGCTTTATTGGACTGTATTTTAGTCTTCAATTGGCAATTAGTAGTTCGAATAGTTATTTTAACTGTTTTTTAAAATTTTGTTCAGATTGTGGAAGCAAAGCTTGAAGAAAAGAAGCAAGAAAAAGATGGAAATATGGTTCCAAGACAATTCTTAGAGTTAGGTCCGAGTGAGCACATGGACGAGCCATATTCTCTTAATTCCCATTATTCTTCATCAGAAGAAAGAACAGTTTCTGAATCACCTCGGAACAATATAGAAGTGACTAGGCATAAGGGTATTGGTAGAGAAGAAACTCCAGAATCTGAAAGTAACAAGGTCCCCAAATTGAATTCCTCAAACCCAATTGATCAAGCAACAGAGGCAACCATGAGGAAAGCTCGTGTTTCTGTTCGTGCCCGATCAGAAGCTCCTATGGTACATCACTTTTTCTTAAGTTTAATTAGTTTGAAATGAAGAGTTTAATTCTATACACTGACTTTTTACACAATTTGACCGTTTATAAGATAAGTATACGCATGTTGATCTCTATGATACATTAATTTATAACCTAGTGAAGATGGTAACTAACATGTTAAACTACATTGATAATGTAAGGAAAATTTACCATATTCTGTGTATAACTTATCCTTCAATAAAATATGCTACTGGTACCTAGTTAGCATGTAAATATATGTATAGCACTTATTCATATATTGGAATATTTGCAGATTAGTGACGGATGCCAGTGGAGAAAATATGGACAAAAGATGGCGAAAGGCAATCCATGTCCCCGAGCTTATTATCGATGCACCATGGCTGTAGGTTGTCCAGTGCGCAAACAGGTACTACCACTAGCTAGATGACCATTTCTTTTTTTGAACTTATCTTCAATTTATTACCAATTTGAACTCATCTTCAATTTATTACCAACTGTTAGAACTTATATATTGGAGTTTATACTGTATGTATCTTGATTGCTTAATGAAGTTTTACACCATCACCTCAATTTGATATACAACATGTGACTTTGATGATATCAACCTTGATATGATAATCTGAAATTAGACTACTAATAACGTGTTATAATCGGTTAAATTGCATTGATAGTATAAATTTTGTTTGCACTATCAGTGTATAACTTAAAACTTATTATACTAAAGTATGAGTTTGATAAATTGACGTGAAGTCTAAAGAGTTGTTTTCTTTTAATTAATTGTCCAGGTGCAAAGGTGTGCTGAGGACAGGACAATTTTGATTACAACTTATGAAGGAACACATAACCACCCCCTACCACCAGCAGCCATGGCTATGGCATCAACAACATCAGCTGCTGCAAATATGCTGCTTTCAGGTTCCATGCCAAGTGCAGACGGATTAATGAACTCGAATTTCCTAGCGCGGACTATTCTTCCGTCTTCGTCAAGTGTGGCAACTATTTCAGCATCAGCACCGTTTCCAACGATAACATTGGACCTAACTCAAAACAAAAATTCAATATCTTATTATCATCAAAGAACTCATCCAACTGCTCAATTTCAGGTTCCTTTTCCAATAGGCCCTCATAATCCAAATTTTATTACTTCAATGCCACCACCACCAATGCCTCAGGTTTTACATAACCAATCAAAGTTTTCAGGCCTACAAGTTTCTCAAGACATTCATCATCAACCTCCACAACATGCACTGAACCAACCATCATTTTCTGACACACTTAATGCTGCCACGGCGGCCATCACAGCGGATCCCAACTTCACCGCCGCTCTGGCCGCAGCCATTTCGTCCATAATTACTGGTTCTCAAAAAGAACAGTAGTAGTTGTGATATCTTTGTAAAACTGTTAATTACTACTCTAATAGTTTCTTCTTTGTTTTTTCCTTTTTTGATCTCGGAGGCTATTTTGGGCTGAAATTTGAGGTTGAATATACATGTTCATATCTTTTTGTTTGACGTTGTGTTCGTATCCGTAGGGAAAGGGGTTTTAGGAGACGAATGATATATTTTCATTCTTTCATTTTGTTGCCTTCAAAATATTCTGGTTTTGTATTTCGGTATGTACATGAAATGAAGCACTATTAGTCGTTGCTTAATCACTTCCCTTTTTTCAATACTGTGCTGGAGCTAAATACTTAAATACCTCTATGTAAATATTGTTGTTGTACCATTTGATTTCCTAATAGTCTGATTTGAAGAGAAAAAAATTATAAAGAGTAAACAAAGTTTAGATAGAAAATAATCGCCAAGATACGACAAGAAGTAGCAATCAAATGTTTGAAAGGTATATTTAGATACAATTTAATCAATATACGGACGGTATTGTTTAACTTAAAATTTGGATAATAAATTAAACTCAATTAAACTTATAGTATTAGACCACAAGCAATCGTTTCTATTCAATTGAATCGATCATAGTTAGTGAAAAGCAGATGAGCAAATCAAATAATTATAAATTTGAGCAATGCAATAGCAATAATGAAAAAGTAAAAGGAATTCTTATTGATGATCTTATGAAGAATGCTAGCAATTCATCGAAGCACTACTAGTAAAGTCAGTAGCCCATTTAGTATAATAACGGAAAGAGTGTATGATTTCCAATTGAGTACAAATGTGGAACAAGGGAGTATTTATAGTGCAAACTAGTGTTACTGCTTCTCTAAAATTTCGTCTGCCTCTTATGAGCATTATCTGTGGGGCTCATATTGAAGATAATTTTGTTGAAAAAAAATGGGATTGGGAGGTATCCTAACTTTGTTGAAAAATTATAGGACTAAATCAACAACCCATCTTCTTTGTGGTAGCTGGATANCTTTGTTGAAAAATAATGGGATTGGGAGGTACCTAACTTTGTTGAAAAATTATAGGACTAAATCAACAACCCATCTTCTTTGTGGTAGCTGGATAACATCTCTTACTATAAATAAAGGCCTCCATTCTTCATTTCAATCACACCAAAATTAGAGAGAAGCAATAGAAGTTAGAGAGAATAATCCACAGATTGTAGTCGGTGAGATAAATAGTGAGTGTGATTAATATTGTAGTGATGTATTTTTAAATAAAGAGTTATTTATTTCAAACTTGTAGTAGTCTCTTGACACTACTAAGTTATAATATTATAGTGGTTATATTGCTCCGCTCGGGTATTGTATTTTACATCATTAAAAGAGTTGGTGTCGTTGTTACTCTCTTGTATTATTATTATTTGCCGTGGATATTATTCCTGTGCGAGATTATTATTTTTTTCCAACAACGTGGTATCAGAGCCATGACGAATAATGGTCCGCTATTTTTTCAGTACCCCCATCTCACAAAAGATAATTATGAGAAATGGTGTCTACGTATGAAAGCCATTCTTGGTTCTCAGGATGTTTGAAAATCGTAGACAGAGGGTACACAAAACCCGATAATGAAGAAGCTCTGCCTCAAAATGAAAAAGAAGTCTTGGCAAAGACGAGGAAGAAGGATCAACAAGCCCTCATGCTCATCCACCAATATTTGGATGATGCCATATTTGAGAAGGTGGCAGATGTTACCACCTCAAAGGAAGTTTGGGGGATTTTACAAGATTCTCTTCAAGGAGTGGACAAGGTGAGGAAGGTAAAATTTCAAACTCTAAGGGCTGGTTTTAAAGTTTTAAAAATAAAAGAATCCGAATGCATTTCGGATTATTGTTCAAAAGTGAAGGCTGTTGTAAATCAACTAAGAAGATGCGGTGAGGACATAGAAAATGTCCGTGTGGTAGAAAAGATCCTTCGTACTTTAACATCTAAATTTGATTTTTGTGGTATGTGCTATTGAGGAGTCTAAAGATTTAGACTCTATGATGGTAGAGCAATTGAAGGGCTCTTTACAGGCCCACGAAGAAAAGATTAAAAGGAGACAAGAAGTGCCATTAGAGCAACTTCTTAAAACTCAGGCCTCATTCAAGGATTATGGAGGTGAAAAGAGCTATCGAGGGAATTGACGGGGACGAGGCCATGGCGGTCATGGAAGAGGAAGAAGTAACAGTAACAGCTTCAACAATGAAGTTAAAATCCACCAGACATTCAGAGGTCATGGTCTTGGACATAGAGGAGGAAGAAGACGTGGCTACTACTAAGAAAATAATGGACAAAGGTATGATAAGTCAAAAATTGAGTGTTATAATTGTTATAAATTTGATCATTACTTTTGGGAATATCGTAGCAATGTTGAAAAAAAAGCTAACCTTGTTGGCGACAAGAAAGAAGAAGTTGAGTCAACGCTGTTGATGGCACTCAAGCAAGAAGGCAAGGATGATTGGAGCTCGTGGTATTTGGACAATGGAGCAATCAATCATATGTGTGGGATGCAAAAAGAAGTTTGTGGAGATCAATAAAACAGTGAGAGGTAATGTGTCCTTTGAAGATACCTCAAAGATTCAAATTGAAGGGATAGATACGATTCTGATCTCCTGTAAAGATGGTAGTCACAAGCTAATTCAAGATGTTTATTATGTGCCAAAATTAAAAAGTAATATTTTGAGTTTGGGCCAACTTCTTGAAAAGGAATATGACATCCACATGAAAAATATGCATCTTTGGCTTAGAGATTCAGGTGGAATTCTAATTGCTAAAGTGCATATGGCAAAGAATAGATTATTTTCTCTAAATCTTAAAACAAATGATGCAAAGTGTTTGAAGGCTAATGTGCAAGATGAATTATGGTGTTGGCACATGCGATTTGGGCACTTAAATTTTGAATCACTCAAATCAATGAGAGAAAAGAACATGGTGCATGGGATACCATCAATCAACCATCCCAATCAATTGTGCGAAGCTTGTCTTCTTAGAAAACATGCAGGGAGGAGTTTTCCAAAGGAGGCCATGTCAAGATCAACCAAACCACTCCAACTTGTTCACACTGATGTGTGTGGGCCAATCAATCCATATTCCTTTGATAAAAGTAAATACTTTCTACTCTTCATTGATGATTTTAGCAGAAAGACTTGGGTTTATTTCTTGAACCAAAAATCTGAAGCTTTTGCTGCTTTTAAAATTTTTAAAATACTTGTAGAAAAAGAAAGTGGCTATGAAATAAAAGCTTTAAGGTCCGATAGAGGAGATGAATTTACTTCAAAAGAATTTAATGACTTTTTTCAATCTCATGGAATTTGTCGCCCTCTGATGGTACCTTATTCACCACATCAAAATGGAGTTGTAGAGAGAAAGAATCGAACGATTCTTAATATGGCTAGATGTATGTTAAAAGCTAAATATGCCTAAGAAAATTTGGGCAGAAGCTGTATCTTGTGCAGTTTATTTGAACAACAGGTCTCCAACAAAGAATGTTAGAGATGAAACCCCTCAAGAAGCATGGGGTGGAAGAAAGCCAAGTGTCAATCACTTGAGAATCTCTGGGAGCATAGCCTATGCTCATGTGCCACATCAAGGGAGAGCGAAGCTTGACGATCGAAGTGTCAAGTATGTGTTTGTTGGCTATGATACAAGTTCAAAAGGGTATAAGTTATACAACCTAAGTAGCGGTAAGGTGGTGGTAAGTCGCGATGTTGAATTTGATAAAGAATTGGCATGGAACTGGGAAACTCAAGAAGAAAATTCATATGATTTTCTTCCATACTTTGGTGATGAAGAAGAACCAGAGACCGTGGAACCTGTGTAGGATACAACTCCACCTCCATCTCGAACCAATGTTGCATCTCCCTCTTCTCAAGAAAGTTCAAATGAACAGCTGCAAAGGACAAGGAGTATTCAAGAGCTCTATGAGGACACAAAAGAAGTTACTATTTTTGATTCTTTATATTATCTCTTTGTTGACAGTGAACCAATAAACTTTGATGAAGCTGTTACAGATAAAAGGTGGAGACAAGCCATGGAGGAGGAGATCAAGTCAATAGAGAAGAACAACACTTGGGAGTTAACAACTCTTCCCAAGGGTCATCGAGCAATTGGAGTTAAATGGGTATACAAGACAAAGAAGAATGCCGATGGAGATGCGGAGAAATACAAAGCACGACTTGTGGCTAAGGGCTACAAGCAAAGGCAAGGCATTGACTATGAAGAATTCTAGGCACCTATTTACCACACGGAGATGATTTTTTTGCTCATCGTTTTGGCGGCGCAAATGAAGTGGAAAATTCATCAACTAAATGTCAAGTCAGCTTTTTTGAATGGCTATCTTGAAGAACAAGTCTATGCTGAAAAACCATTGGGCTTTGCGGTCAGAAATCATAAAAATAAAGTGCTGCGGTTGAAAAAAGCTTTATATGGATTAAAGCAAGCCCCACGAGCATGGAATAGTTGCATCGACAAGTATTTTCAAGACAATGGGTTTACTCGTTGTCTCCATGAATATACTCTTTACCTTAAAGTTCATACTAATGGAAATGTCTTATTTGTTTCACTTTATGTTGATGATCTTATTTTCATGATTAATAACCCAAGTTTGTTTGATGCTTTTAAGAAAGATATGTCCCGTGAGTTCGAGATGACAGACGTAGGGCTTATGTCATACTACCTGGGCCTAGAAGTGAGGCAGGTGGAGGATAGAATTTTCATCTCTCAAGAAAGCTATACAAAAGAGATATTGAAGAAGTTCAACATGCTCGATTGCAACCCTGTGAACACACCGATGGAGAGTGGGACAAAATTGTCCAAGTTTGATGAAGGAGAAAATATGGATCCCACATTTTTCAAAAGTCTTGTTGGAAGTTTGAGGTACCTGACTTGTACGAGGCCAGATATACTCTTTGCAGTTGGAGTAGTAAGCCGTATCATGGAAGCTCCTACCTCCACCTATTTGGAAGTCACTAGAAGAATTCTTCGTTACCTAAAAGGTACGATTAACTTTGAGCTATTTTATTCTTATTCTAGTGATTTCAGCCTTATGGGATTTTGTGATAGTGATTATGCGGGAGATATTGATGATAGAAAAAGCAAAATTGGTTTTGTGTTTTTCTTGGGTGATTATGTTATTTCTTGGAGTTCAAAAAATAATCCATTGTTACTCTCTCGACTTGTGAAGCCGAATATATAGTAGCAACATCATGTACCTGTCATGTTATTTAGATAAGAAGATTATTGAAGGAGCTCAATTTGCCACAAATTGAAGCTACAGAGATTTGTATTGATAACAAATCTACACAGGCACTCGCCAAGAATCCGGTATATCATGATCGAAGCAAGCATATAGATACAAGATATCACTTCATCAGAGAATACATTGCCAAGAAGGAAGTAAAGCTCAAATATGTAAAGTCTCATGATAATGCTGCAGATATCTTTACAAAGCCTCTTAAGTTTGAGGATTTTCAGAGATTGAGATCAAGTCTTGGAATGAAAAAGAAAAATCAAAATTAAGGGAGAGAATTTGTGGGGCTCATATTGAAGAAAACAAAAAGGAAAGAAGAAAACTGGGATGGGAGGTGCCTAACTTTGTCGATAACTTTGTTGAAGAAAAATGGATCGGAGGTGCCTAACTTTGTTAAAAAATTATAGGACTAAATCAACAACCCATCTTCTTTATATTAGTTGGACGACATCTCTTACTATAAATAGAGGCCTCCATTCTTCATTTCAATCACACCAAAAATAAAAGAGAAGCAATAGAAGTTAGAGAGAGTAATTCACACATTGTAGTCTGTGAGATAAATAATAAGTGTGAGTAATATTTTAGTGAAGTGTTTTTAAATAAAGAGTGTTATTTCTTTCAAACTTGTAGTAGTCTCTTGACACTACTAAGTTGTAATATTATAGTGGTTATATTGCTCCGCTCCGGTATTGTATTTTACATCATTAAAAGAGTTGGTATCATTGTTACTCTCTTGTATTATTATTATTTGCCGTGGATATTATTCCTGGGTGGGATTATTATTTTTTTCCAATATTATCGGCTTGTTACGCCTGGCTGATTTGTAAACTGCTAAGAAGTTAATGTCGAATATCAAATATTTTAAAATCTGTTTAATTTAGGATTAGCTTCTCCGGATACTGAAGACTCTCCAAATGATTTTCTATGAACTGACGTTGTCTGGTCCTGATTGAATCATTGCGAGAGGTGTTTTCAGATTGACCTTATAAATTTTTAATCAAAGTTGTGCTGTCTGACTCGCTGTTGACTCGGAAACACTTACCATGTGTCGACTATCATGTTTGCTACGTGATATGACTGTATGTTTTCCAAAACAAGTATAAAGAATATATTATTAGTAAACTTTAACAAACTATAACACATGGGAGTGGTTTCCCAGATGGAAGACTTGGGATCGATTCTCCTCACTAGCAGCCTCCTCAATTAGAGCTCATAGCATCGAGCTTGCCTAGTNTCCTCAATTAGAGCTCATCGCATCGAGCTTGCCTAGTACAGTTTACATCTCCTGTGTGGTTTGCGAGCTATTACACAATGAGCAGGTTATCCAGCGTGCATCCGAAGGATAGCGACTGTGGTGTTTTTTTGAAATTTTCCAAAAATAAAAGAGAAATAACAAACTATAATACATTGTTAGATCCAAGTTTTGATGATGAATAATAACATCACTCTAATTGAAGGTACACTCAAGAAGCAAAGGAAGGAAATACAATAATCAAGGAAGATCAAGATCTCTAAGAATCTGCCAAACTAAGCAAAGGAAGGTGCCACAATTCATGCGCGTCAAGGACGGAAAGACCAAAATCAGGGAAGATCAAGATCGCTTAAAATTTTCTTGAACTATCAATCAAGCAAGTGAAGATCCGCTTGAAGATTCGCTCGTTGAAGTGAAGATCCACTTGAAGATTCGCTCGTTGAAGTGAAGATCCGCTCGTTGAATTGAAATGCGTCAATAAAGGAAAGTTGTAAATTCCCTTTATTGATCAATTCTTTTGGGTTCGCAATATCTCAAGATCTGCCTCAATCAAGAATCAAAGAAGATACCTCCAGTTATTTTTATAGTCAGAAAACCAAGAGAAGAGATATACTTTGAGCGAACCAACCTCAAGCTCTTTGTTCTACTCTAAACAAGCATTATAGTCCAGGTTAGATTTACT
>AWOL01S0214806.1:0-12255 GCA_000715115.1 Nicotiana otophora
CCATATTTTTAGGTTGAAGATCCTTAGTACCGATATACCATTATTCACAATACTAATACTACCATGCTTTTTGCATAGAATTCGGTCACGGCCCGATCGACTTCGCCATCTCATTAGAGACATCAACCACAATTAGTCTCAAGACCAATACCATCGTACTTTTATCACAGAGTCTGCTCACGACCTGATAGGCTAGGTTGTTTCATTAGAGACATCAACCACAATTAGTCTCAAGACCAATACCATCGTACTTTTATCACAGAGTCTGCTCACGACCTGATAGGCTAGGTTGTTTCATTAGAGACATCAACCACAATTAGTCTCAAGACCAATACCATCGTACTTTTATCACAGAGTCTGCTCACGACCTGATAGGCTAGGTTGTTTCATTAGAGACATCAACCACAATTAGTCTCAAGACCAATACCATCGTACTTTTATCACAGAGTCTGCTCACGACCTGATAGGCTAGGTTGTTTCATTAGAGACATCAACCACAATTAGTCTCAAGACCAATACCATCGTACTTTTATCACAGAGTCTGCTCACGACCTGATAGGCTAGGTTGTTTCATTAGAGACATCAACCACAATTAGTCTCAAGACCAATACCATCGTACTTTTATCACAGAGTCTGCTCACGACCTGATAGGCTAGGTTGTTTCATTAGAGACATCAACCACAATTAGTCTCAAGACCAATACCATCGTACTTTTATCACAGAGTCTGCTCACGACCTGATAGGCTAGGTTGTTTCATTAGAGACATCAACCACAATTAGTCTCAAGACCAATACCATCGTACTTTTATCACAGAGTCTGCTCACGACCTGATAGGCTAGGTTGTTTCATTAGAGACATCAACCACAATCACAATTTCAAATAAAATTTCCAGCACAATCACCATTATGTGTACGGCATGGTGTCCAATCATGACCCGATCGGCTAGGCTGTCTCATTAGAGACATCAACCTTTTTATATGAATCATCACATTTCATACTTCTATCACATATTTCATTTCATTGGTACTAGAGGCCACAATTATAAAATCATTCTTGGCATGTTGGCNTGGTAACTCGCTCCTATTTCCACTCGGGAATCTCAAGCCTCTGAAGCAACCCACCTGGCCGATGATGCTTATACTTCACCTACTGACAATTTAAACATTGAGCCACATACTCCACTATGTATTTCTTCATCCTCCTCTACCAATAGTGCTGCCTCGAGTCCTAACACATCTTAGTGGAACCCGGATAAATGGAGCACCACGAACTGTGGGACTCCTGCAGAATCAGCTCTTGCAACCCATCAGCATTGGGCACATATAGCCGGCCCTGCATTCGTAACACACTGTCATACCCAATAGTAACCTTCTTGGCATCATCGTACTTGACCGTGTCCTTGAGGACAAGCAAATGGGGGTCGTTATACGAATGCTCTCTGATGCGATAAAATAAGGAAGACCCAGAAACCACGCAAGATAGAACTCGACTCGGGTCTGAAACATCCAACCTAACAAACTGGTTGGCCAACGTCTGAACCTCCAATGCTAATGGCCTCTCCGTTGCCGGTAGATGTGGTAAACTGCCCAAGCTCTACTTCTTTGGACTAACGACATCGGCCACCACATTGGCCTTTCCAGGATGATATAGAATGGTGATATCATAGTCCTTAGGCAACTCTAACAACCTCCGCTACTGCAAGTTAAGATCCTTCTATTTGTACAGATGTCGTAGACTCTGGTGATCGGTATAGACTCACAAGGGACACCGTACAAATAGTGTCGCAAAATCATCAAGGCCTGAACAATAGATGCCAATTCCAAGTCGTGGACGTGATAATATTTCTCATGCACCTTCAGATGTCTAGACGCATAGGCAATCACCCTACCATCTTGCAACAACACCGCGCCGAGGCAAATACGTGATGCATCATAATACGCAGTGTAAGACCTCGAACCCGTAAGCAATACTAACACTAGGGCTGTAGTCAAAGCAGTCTTGAGCTTTTGATAGCTCTCCAATACTCCTCATTCCATTTGAACGGAGCACCCTTCCGGATCAATCAGGTCATAGGTGCAACAATAGATGAGAAACCCTCTACGGAATGACGATAATACCCTGTCAAACTAGGAAAACTCTGGATCTCAATGGCTGAAGACGGTCTGGGCAAACTCTACACTACTACATTCTTCATCGAATCTACCTTGATCCCCTCACTCGATACCACATGATCCAAAAATGCCACTGAATCAAGCCAGAATTCTCAATTTGAAAATTTTGCATACAACTTCTTTTCTCTCAAGTTCTGAAGCACAATCCTAAAATGTTGCTCATGATCCTCTCGGCTCTGGGTGTAGTCTAGGATTTCGTCAACAAACAATAAATCAAGATAGGGCTGGAATACACTATTCATCAAGTACATGAATGTTGTTGAGGCGTTGGTCAGCCAAAATGACATTATAAAAAGAACTTGTAATGACCATATCGAGTCTTAAAGGCAGTGTTTGAAATATCTAGATACCATATCTACAACTAATGATAGCCTGACCGCAAATCAATCTTTGAGAACACTCTAGCACCCTGTAGCTAATCCAATAGGTCATCAATGCGTGGATATAAATACATGTTCTTTACTCTAATCTTGTTCACTTACCGATAATAAATGCACATGTACATAGAAGCATCCTTCTTCTTCACAAACAAGACCGGAGCACCCCAAGGTGACACACTAGGCTGAGTGAAACCCTTATCAAGCAACTCTTTCAACTTCTCCTTTAACTCTTTCACCTCTATTGAGGCTATACGATATGGTGGAATAGAAATGGGCTGAGTGCCCGACAACAAGTCCATTCCAAAATCGATATCCCTATCTAGCGGCATTGTCACGCCCCAAAATCGAGGAGCGCGACCGGTGCTCAACCGAGTGAACCCAGCTGAGCAAGCCTGTTAAATTTCCTTCTACCCAAACACATCCATGAATGGAGATAATACATATTTTCATTAATTAGACAATAAGGTGATCATGTCTACAATATAAATTCATTACCGATAGTTTCATCATTTTAAAGACTCAAATGGAACAAGTAATACAACTACAACACAACATAGTTTGACTTTCCCACCACCAATATACAACCCACACTATATCTACGGAGCCTTTATAGATAAAGAAGAGTACTATGATACTACCGGCAACAAGGCCCCGGCTATACATCAAACACAACACAAAAAGAACAAAAGATACATGGCCCTGGAATGAAGTGGGGTTCACCAAGTTAGTTGGCAAGAAGGTGTACCGCTATCACTTATCAATGTCTCCTGCTGTGGAACCACCTGCATCCATTAAAGATGCAGCGCCCCCAGTAAAAAGGATGTTAGTACCGTCGAATAACACTAGTATGTATAACTAAACACCCTCTTAATATAATGAATAATATTACAAAGAGGAACAATCATAAAATCAATGGAAGCCTCAAACAATACCAAAACATCAAGTTACGAACCACTGAACATTTCAAGTAAATTTCCATATTTTTAGGTTGAAGATCCTTAGTACCGATATACCATTATTCACAATACTAATACTACCATGCTTTTTGCATAGAATTCGGTCACGGCCCGATCGACTTCGCCATCTCATTAGAGACATCAACCACAATTAGTCTCAAGACCAATACCATCGTACTTTTATCACAGAGTCTGCTCACGACCTGATAGGCTAGGTTGTTTCATTAGAGACATCAACCACAATCACAATTTCAAATAAAATTTCCAGCACAATCACCATTATGTGTACGGCATGGTGTCCAATCATGACCCGATCGGCTAGGCTGTCTCATTAGAGACATCAACCTTTTTATATGAATCATCACATTTCATACTTCTATCACATATTTCATTTCATTGGTACTAGAGGCCACAATTATAAAATCATTCTTGGCATGTTGGCCTTATTTAGTATTTCATGATCACCTTTTAACTTTCAAACATCATCCTCATTATCACCAACAACAACAATTCAAGTCAAGATGTGTAGTACGCATGTGAGCAATTAGGAGTCTAAGGCACATAGAGATATTTCACAGAATTTGGCATAATAGCCCTCGTTTGAACTTGACTTGAAGTCAAAGCATTAGTAATGAACAACCCATACTTCAACCCATTCTCAAATGATAACATGACATGATAATAGCAGTTGGGATACTTATTGAACGTATATCTTTCAGCACAAGGTTACTCGGAATACCCAATTTATAATGAATCACTCAGGTCTTACATAAATTACATGAATATCGTGGGATTCAATTCTAAGAGAAGTGTTTAGCCAACATACCTCACTTGAGCTTCCTTAAACACTAAAATGTTCCGGAATTATTAGCAACTTTAATCTATTTTAGAAATATAACAAGTTGAACCAAAATTTGGAAGATGATCATGGTTCTAGCTCATTTGAGCATTTTCTCAAACACTAGATGTGCATTAGGGTTTCAATGTCATTTTATGGAGGATTCCATAATTCCACAACCCATTCTTTACCATCTTTAGTTCAAGAATCTTCCTACACCCCTTGATAACATATGCATGTAAAATAAACAACTCCCATGCCCAAATATTATCTTACTAATTACCCAATTCTAGATAAAATTCGAGATTAAGGGTTAGGGTGTAGAATCTTACCTATAGGATGAAGACCTTGTGGGTTTTCCTTCTTAATCTTCCAAGATTTGAGCAAGATTTAAAGAACAATTATTGAGGAATACTTTCTCTCTCTGAAAATGTCAGATTTTAGCCCAAAAATGGTCCATTGCATCTATTTAAGAAAGTAGGGTCCGTAACAGGATCTGCGATTGCTTATGCGATCGCATAATTGATATAAGGTCCGCATACCTGTTTTGCGGTCGCATAGTGGGCAGACAAAATGCAATTTTCTACCCAAATTGTTCCTTTACTAACCCGTGCATTGTTCAATCCTAAATAATGTAAGCCTACTTCGGCACCACAAAATTGTTACACCTCACAATATTACGTCGATGTTACACTGCGCAGTATTACGATGATGTTACACCCCATAGTATTGTACGTTGGATTTGTCATAAGATAATTGACATCAGTTCAAGGACAAGATTATTTTGAGGTTATAAGTATTATACTATTTCAAACAAGTGATAAGTAAATTCGTGACGGTGAGAGGGTAAGCAAATCGAAGAAAATGTGTTTCGTCGAAGTTTGATATTTTGAGATAAAATACGATCCAAGCTATAATACCCCATATCTATGGACTAGTACTATACCACATGACCATGATAGTAAGGTATATAAAGTATGTTATAAGTGATTAGTATTTTAAATAATTTGAGATTATTCTTAATTATGTGGGTAATTGGTTAATTATTGGTTTAGTGGGAGATTAACAAGCTTATTAGGAAATTTTGGATAAGCCTGAAGGGCCTCCCAACGTGGCAGCAAGTGACATTCTTAATCAATCCAAAAGGTAACTCTTGGTTTAGGTAATTAGGTGGCATATTTAGGGGATGTTTGGGCAAAAGTAATCCATAAAGCGGGACACATACATATGATAAAGACACATACATATATATATCATTAAAGGGAAATGTTTATAGCTTACCAAAAGTTCTCTTGAACCCATAATTATAAGAGATTTTCCCAACATTGTTAAGTGAGATTCTTAAGTTGCTAAGAAACGAGTGAAATCTCAAACAAGAGTTTAAATAAAACTGCATAATACTATAGTAGTGTGAGATTGCAATTCTAAGGGAGTACGATACGAACTTTCGCAAGAATATCATACGGACTTTCCCCTACTTCGATCTCGCCACTACGTGTTTATTCACGATTGATGTGTGTTAGAGTGATTGTCAAAAGAATCAGCTTTGGTATGTTAAGGCTATCCCTTGTTTTCTTTTGGCATGATCCATATGATATAAACGAAACGACCAAACACACAACTTTCACAAATGTCTCTATTCATAGAAGCAGTAGGGGTGCCTATATTCTTGAATTCCCATGTGTCTTATTATTATATCTTTTGATCATGGGTCTTAGAAAAATACGTAGTTGATAAAGTTTATCCTCTGGCATATTGATCGTATGACATTCCGAGAAATCTTATTAACTTACTTCTTATGCATTTCTTTCATTTATACATTCACATTGACCAATGACCAGATGGCGTTATATACGCATATATTATATGTATATAGGATATTGGGAAAGGTTACGGCGTTATATATGCAGCACCACCTGATCAGCTGGTATACGTTGATGATTTCGCCCATAGTGGCCAAGATGATATAATGGGATACCCTCAGAGGCTTGATGATGTTATGTACCCATATAGCTATACATTGTATGACATCTATACACACATGTACGACATTATAAATGTTTCATATTTCGCAGAGCTATTCAGCCTTACAGGTTGAGTCCTTTACTCCGTGTTTCTTTCATGTCTATTGTATTCGGCTTTTCCTACCTTACATACTCTGTACTTTATTTGTACTGACATCCCTTTTTCCTGGGGACGCTGTGTTTCATGCCGCAGGTTTCGATAGATAGGTTAAAAGTCCTCCAATTAGTCTATCAGCTCAGCGAAAGGTGTTGGTGCGCTCCATTTGCTCCGGAGTTTCTTATTTGGTCAGTATGATTTGGACATGTATTAATCGGTATTGCAGGACCCTATCCTGACCTTTACGGTATCCGAAGTTTCTTTCATGTCTATTGTATACGGCTTTTCCTACCTTACATACTCAGTATGCTTGTAGACAGATGTCATGTATATGGATACTTGTATGGCCTTGTCAGCCTATGTTTTGAGTATATAAAGGATCGTGCCGACCTTATAGGCCCGTACGTCATATGTATAAGTCGGTATATTATGTTGGGTCATCCTATGTCGAGTATTCCCTCATGCTTTATTCTAGTTATCTCATGACAACCTTTCTGGTTCATTTACCTATGTTTTGAGTATCTATTCCGTTGGTACTCGGTTGAGTAAGGCACCGGGTGCCCGTCGTGGCCCATTGGTTTGTGTCATGATAGAAACCTTAAATTCCTTTGCGAAATTTTACAGGGCCTTATAGGCATGCCCAGACGATCTGCCGGAAATACATCTAGATATCTCTCACTACTGGAACTGACTAAATGGTAGGTGTATCAACATTGACATCTCTCTCAAAGTCTAGATATGCATCACACCCCTTCCCCACCATCTGTTGTGCCTTAAGGAAACACACCACCGTATTAGGCACATAATCCAAAGTACCCCTCCACTCCAACCACAACAAACATGGCATAGCCAATGTCACAGTCTTGGCATGATAATCAAGAATAACATGATAGGGCAAAAACTAGTCCATGCCTAAAGTAACATCAAAGTCTACCATACTGAGCAACGATAGATCAACTCTGTTCTCAAACCCGCCCAGAAAACTAAAAACGACTGATACACACAGTCATCAACAATAGAATCTCCCACAGGCGTGGACAAATAGATAAAAGAACCCAAAGAATCACGTGATATACACAAATACAGAGCAATGTAAGATGATACATATGGATAAGTGGAGCCTGGATCAAATAAGACTGATGAATCTATATGTCAACCAGAACAATACCTCTAATAACTGAGTTTGATGCAACCACCTCCGTCCTACTCGGGAAAGCATAACATATGTCCTGGTCTCCCACTCAAGGGAGTCCCCAACCCACCTGACCTCCACCCCTAGCTGGCTGAGTAGGTGGAGTGGCAACTGGTGTAGTAACCACGGCCTGAGAAGTTTAGGGAACTTGTGGAATAAGTGGAGCTTGAGTAGTATGTGGAGGTGCTCCCATCTTGAGTCTGGGGAAGTCCCTCACAATATGATGAGTATCACCATACTCAAAACAAGTTCTCGGAAGATGTGACTGCTGAAACTGTCTCGTGCCTGGTCAGCGGGACTAACTGCTAAAAGCACCTCGTGTTGGAGGTGAACTAGATAGTGGCAGTGCATAATGGCCAACCTGAGACTTGGGAGTAGTCGGAATACCACTGCAAGCTGGAAGTGCTGAATAAACTTGACGGCTCACATAGCTTCTACCACGACGGGCTGCAACTAGGGAACGGACACCACAATATCTACCAGAATCTCGAGGCCTCTTGGCCTCCCTGTCCTTTGTCTCCCAACTCCGCAAACCCTCCAATCTCCGTGTGATATCTACCACCTGCTGGTATGGAGTATTAGTCTCTAACTCTCAAGCCATGCTGAATCTAATACCATAGTTAAGCCCCTTGATAAATCAATAGACTCGATCTCTAGTTGTGTAAACCAAGGCTTGTGCATATCTGGACAACTCACTAAACTTGAGAGCATACTTTGATACGATCATAGCACCCTGGCGCAATTGCTCAAACTGCTCACGCCATGAATCCCAAAGGCGGCGGGGAATAAACTTTCTCAATAACATCTCTAAAAGCTGAGCCCATGTGAGTGAAGCTGCCTCAGTTTGGCTACCCTCCTCCCAAGATCGCCACCACTAGTATGCTGGTCCGGATAGATGGAAAGTAGTAAAAGCAACCCCGGTCGTCTCCACTATACCCAAGGTATGGAGAATACGGTGGCACTTCTCCAGAAAGCCGTATGCTTCCTCTGTAGCTAGGCCACTGAAAGTAGGAGGATGGTACTTCCTGTACCACTCGAGCCTGAGCTGCTCTTTCTTAGAAGCTGCTACCCTAATCTCTGGCTGAAATGGGACAACCGACTGCACTGGTATAACCTTCGTTACCTGTTCCACAAGGGATCACTACTTTGGGTTATGGGCCGCGAGAGTCTGCGCTCTTACCCCAGCCTGAGATGTTGCCGTTGCATGGGGAATCAACCCCGCCTGAGCTAGATTACCAAATATGCTTAAGAACTGGGAGAGAGTCTCCTGAAGTGCAAATGCCTAACTCCCAACTGGAGCTACCGGTTGCTCCTCTGTTGCAGCTTGGGAAGCTGCTCTGGCTGCACTACATGCCCCTCCTTGGCCTCTCCCAGGCCCCAGCCCCAGCTACGGTATCTCGCGGCTCTAGCAGGGGGGCGCGTGTATCTGATCGTCGTATCCAGCGGTGCATGTCCTCACCATCTGTGATAGAATAGAGAGACAAATATTTAAAAATTTGAAGTCAACAAATTCGCACGATTAGGGATCAAATAAGTGATGTTTCCTAACAGTTCCATAGCCTCTCGAAGATAAGTACAAAAGTCTCTGTACCGATCCGTGAGATTCTACTAAATATGCTTGTGACTCGTAAAACCTATGTACCTAGGGCTCTGATACCAACTTGTCACTAACCCAATTTCTTTCCTTAGAATGTCGTGATAGCACCTAGTCTCTAAGAGTACGTAAGACTAACATTCATGCAAAAGTTAACTGAGAAAATGATTAAAACTTTCAAATAACTCAATAACTAACATAAAAGAACTCTTCAACTCAACAAAACAAAACTCCCAAAATCCGGTGATACCAAGTCCCAAGCTCTACAAGAGTATACTGAACATCCCTATACAACATTATCTATAAAAAGGGAAAATGAAATAGAACTAGATAGAGGGGGACTCCAAGGCCCGCGGACGCCGGCAGGTATACCTTGAAGTCTCCAAATCTGAACTCTACTCACTGATGCCTAGGATAGTAAGGGTACCTAGATCTACACACAAAGATGTGCAGAAGCATAGCATGAGTACACCACAACGGTACCCAGTAAGTGCCAAGCCTAAAATCGGTAGAGTAGTGACGAGGTCAGGTCAACACCCTACTGAATAAATAAGAAATTTGAACAGTTGTATGATAGTGTGATAATGATAAACAATAGAAATGAAACAATGAAGAAAATAAACCAAGAATAGCTACACTGAACTAAGGCACTTAAGGCATCACGAAAGTATACAAGGAATAATATGCCAAGGAAACAAAGCAACCAAAACACAAATAATATAATAGAAAGGTATTAGCAAGTATCACTACTGAGGTACTGCCTCATAGTCTCATATCACAAAACAAATCACAATCATTCGTTATATGACCGCGGGAGCCTTGCATTTAGTTTTGAAAATAATTTTTTTCGAAATAGCTTCCCCCGTTTTAGCCCACCTTATCACACCGCGCGACTTCAAGTAGTTCCCCTATTAGAAACAAGCGTATCAAGCCCACCTCATCTCACCGCATGCATTTTGACCCCAATCCTTATAACACCGCATGCGTATCAATATAACAATATATCACAAATCGCACCTCAAGTGCCCAATATCACAAATTGCCAAAGAAGTCAACAATAATAGTGTTTCCACAATAAATAGCCCATGGCTAACCCACATTACGCACAAGAGTCTCAACAATAGCAACCGAAAGTGAATAACTACAAAAGAATATTATTTCAACAATTTATAACTTTACCTCAATGTGAATTACGACCTTTATAACTCAATACCAAATTCAACAATAAGATATTCCAAGAAATAGCAACTTCAAGTAAGGGACTCATTGGTTAAATACTGAATAAGTAATAGAGAGGGCAATAACTTCAACTAAACTTGTAAAGACAATTAGCAAGTAAGAGTTAAGACAAGTATTAACGATGACAAGTAAAGCATGTGAAGATAAACTAAAGATGATGAATACAACATATTATGGAACTTAATTAAAGGCATGAAAGGAATCTACATTGCTAAAACCGGTCAATTACCATATTTAGCACGTGTACTCACTCGTCACCTGGCATACACGGCTTCCAAAATCAGAATTAACACAAAACAACACCAATCCTATGGGGTAATTCCCCCACACAAAGTTAGAAAAGACACTTACCTCAAAACATGCTAACTCAACCCACTAGTAATCCTTTCCCACGATTATCCAACTCTGGACGGCTCGAATCTAGCCAAAACAACTTCATACCATAAATTCAAACTATAGGAAGCTATTTTGAACAATAAAGTTGCAATCTTTAAAACAAAACAAAAAGTCAACTCAAAAAGTCAATCTCGCGCTCATGTGTCGGAACCCGACCAAACTTACAAAATTCGAACACAGATTCGATAATGAGTCCAACCATACAACAACTACTCAAAAGGGGAAACAGGGCTCAATTACACGAAATGACAGTTCGGGTCGCTACATTCTCCCCCTCTTAAAATAAATGTTCATCCTCAAACATGCATAGAGATATACCTGAAGTGCTATAAAGCTGAGGATAATGACTCAGCATGTCATGCTCAGTCGCCCAAGTCACCTCCTCGATCAGTTGACCTCTCCATTGTACTCTCAGTTAAGCAATGTTCTTTAACCTCAACTTCTTTCTGTCCAGGATAGCCAGCGACTCCTCAACATAAGTCAAATCCTTGTCCAATTAGACTGAGGTGAAACCTAATAAATATGATGGATCACCATATTACTTTCGTGGCATGGAAACATGTAACACCGAGTGAACTATTGATAAGTTGGGTAGAACTGCAGGTCTGTAGGCCACCTCACCGACTCTCTCAAGGATCTTAAAAGGGCTGATACAGCGAGGGCTCAACTTACCCTTCTTTCCGAACCTCATCACACCCTTCATGGGTGAAACTCTGAGTAAAGCCCTCTCACCCACCATGAATGCTACATCACGAGCACTCTGATCAGAATAACTCTTCTGCCTGGACCGGACCATGCGAAGCCAATCCTAAATCATCTTCACCTTCTCCAAAGCATCTCAAACACAATTAGTGCCTAACAACCTAGCCTTCTTTGGCTAAAACCATCCAATCGGAGAACGCCATTGCCTCCCATATAAGGCCTCATAAGGAGCCATCTAGGTGCTCGACTGATAGCTGTTGTTGTAGGTGAACTCTGCGACCGGCACAAATGATCACATGAACCCCCGAAATCAATAACACATGCACGTAGCATGTCCTCCAAGATCTGAATGGTGCGCTTGGACTGCCCGTTCTTCTCGGGATAAAATGGCGTACTAAACTTGATCCGTATGCCTAACTCACACTACACAGCTCTCCAAAAGTGCGGTGTGAAATGTGTGCCTCGATTGGAGATAATAGATGTCGTCACACCATGAAGATGGACAATCTTACAAATATAAATGCAAGCCAGTTGCTCTGAAAAGTAGGTAGTCATGACCGGAATGAGGTGTGCAAACTTTGTCAGTTTGGCCACAATAACCCATACTGCATCATATTTCTTCATGGTCTGTGACTAGCGTACCCCAAAGTCCATAGTAATATGCT
>AWOL01S0214807.1:6060-16345 GCA_000715115.1 Nicotiana otophora
TATATATAGTTCTTTTAAATAGCGCTATACTTTAACGGCCAAAACTCCATTAAAGTATAGTGCTCTATAGCAGAGGCAGATGTAGCTTAGTGGCTACGGGTTCAACTAAAATCATAACTTTCGATGCGGAGTAAAAATTTATTAATATTATAAAAATAGTAGATATGAACCCATAAATTTAAAAATATAATGGGCTCAATGTTTAAAATCTTAAAATTGAACCAATAGAATTTAAATTCTGGATCGGGCACAAATGGGTTCTTGACTCATTTTCTTACTGCCCCGACAAGCCAATTTGTCCATTAATTTTGCGATGGAGCATCCGCGTTTCTACTCTCTTGTTAACTCTGCCCTGCCATGGTCTTCGTCACAGTTGCTTAACTCTCTTCCAATTTCCTTTGTCTGTTTGAGTCTTCTCTTCGTGGACAGTTTATTCCAGTTGGTTGTACAATTATAAGGTGAGTTTTGATTTCTTATTTTCCTGATTTTTGGAATAGCTGCTGTGTTGAAATTGTTTAAATTGGGTAAATTGTTGGTCCATCATTTTCTGTCGTTCGTCCAGAAAAATCTGGGACAAATAATAGATTGAGCCTTAAATGAAAAGCTGGGACAAAAACCTGATTACAGAAGAAAGTTACAAAATTTCCAATCTTCTGTTGACATGTCAACGTACTCAACACTACAGTCTTCAAACATGATCTGTTAAGGGTGGGTTGTGCCGGATGAGGGAAGAATTAGATATGCGTGGTTTCCCCAATTCTGACGTGTATATCCCTAAAATTTGAGTTGCTGCTGTATTCTCCCTCAGGCAGTTCTAATCCTTACTACCGTCTCTTCTATGCTCTTTTTTACTATCATTCCAGGGTAATTCCAGACAAGTTGAAACTCAAAAATTCGCACAAATTTTTCGGTTCCTCAAATTCCTTTTCTCATCTCTTTTTCTGTTCTCTGGCACTATTACGTTTAGCTGTGTTTTCTGTGGATCTACTATCCGGTGAGTTCTGTTTTGTGTTCCTCTTCTTTTCTTGTGTTTTCTCGCATTCTGCGTATATCTGCTATTTGTAAGTTCCTTTTCGCACCACAAGTTCTATTCGATATTCAAGTTGAACAAAACCAAGAGAAGCATCAAACTAATTCCAAGTGAGATGTTTTATTGATTTAACATTTTTAGATGGACTGATATTTGAAAGTAAACTCCTTTTTTCCCCTTCTAGAATGTAAGGCAAGAAGGCAATTTTTCTAAAAATGAAACACAGGTGGCTTCAATTATACTGGTTATATTTGTGTGTCGATTACTGTTCATGAATCATATTTCCAGTAAGAGTCTGTTTTGCTACGACTATAAATAAAGCATAGGATCAAACATTAGATTTTGTAGGGATTTATTTTGGGGGAACCTATATTTTCACATGGTCAACTTTATGTTGCATTATCGAGAACAAAAAGTTCGAATAGCGTAACATTGCTGATTCAGCCACCTACACCAACAAGCGATGATGATCATTCTGCATATAACATTGATTATGATGAAATCATTCGAAAGGCAGCCGATTTATGTTTTCGACATAAGATGATTCCGTAGATCTTCTGTTCTTTCCGTGCTTTATTATTTTGTATACACATATTTCCATGTCTTACTTTTAATAAAGTATTTTGTGTAACATTTTTTTCTTTCTTATTCCAGTTGTAGTGGTAGACTATAACGCACATGTTAGTGGCTGCTCTTTTGCTGGCGTTTGTGACTCAGAAATAGTACTACAAAATGCTACTCTTCCAAACAGGTTCATATTTAATTTTCTACTGATGGTTTACATTACATGCTTCTGCTTTTCAGTATAATAAAAAATATTTATAAGCGAAGTAGTATTGGGGCCAAAGTGAGCTGAATGGTTACAGATAATTCGCATAGCTCACTCTAATTTGTTTTAGATTGAAGCTTAACTGATTGTTTTTGTATTGCGTTTTTTAACATATTGAAGGAGAAAATATCTCATAGGAACTTCGAGCACCCAAGCCAAAGCTCTTTGGGCATTCTACCCAGAAGTAAGCTTCTATAAATGTGGGATTAACTATGTTATATTAAAGATAAAACCTACACGCATGGAGTTCTCTTGGCATACTTTTTTACAGAAACATTTATGTTCAATTCTGATTAAGATTCTTTATAAAAACTCACGGTTTTATGTTAAACTGGGTGTTTTGGTTTTACACATAAACCCTTAATTACAATGTTGTGTTTAGGTGGATAAGTTGACGAAGCTGCACAAAAATTAGATAAATGATCCTGATATTGCATTTGTGGTATTGGAAGTAATTTCTAGAGTAAATCACTGTTTAAAATGTATTTTAAGGCTTTTCCTATTGATGTCCTTCTGGACTATTTTAAGTTCAGATTACCTCTACCAATATATTGGGTAGTAACTGAGGTATTCTTCCACTTTGAAGGAAAGTGACATCGCATTTCTGCTGGTAATAACATTGTTATCTATAAGTCTCTAGAGCAAGATATGGTGAATATCTTGACTGTTGTACTTCACACTCAGTTTGATATTATGGCTGACTGTATTATTGAATATTTGGCATTTTCATACTTATTGAAAGCTCTCATTTAATCTTTGCATCTTTTGGGTTATCTCTTTGGAAATCTAGAGCTTATTATTCGGGAGAACACATGATTTACTTTAGTTACACGCCTTCTTTTTCTTTGTGGGTTGCAGATATCCAATCTGGAAGTTTCGTTTCAACAGCCAAAATACATTGTTCGGAAGTTGGTATCAGGAGATTTAGACGTTGGTATCGTTGGTCTCGACACACTCAAACAAGAGTCATTTATGGTCCAAACTTAAACTAATTCTATTAGTTGCTAGGGTATTTATACAAGCAAAATCCTTAGAATGGATGCTCAGTGTAAGACTTTTTCTTTGGCATGTATATTCTCTCTGAGACCTATTTGCGAAACACTCTGTTAATGCGCAGGTTCGTTGTTAAAAGATCACAATAACTATTGAAGGAAACATAAGCTGAGGAGCATCTCTCCTGATAAAGGCAAGGATATAGAACAGACTGAAGACACATAGGTAAGTACATTGAGAACAGAACCTCACGAAATTGGCTCAGCCATCCCGTAGAGGTGACGAAAGACTAGAGAAGTGTTCTGCTAAAGGGAGCTCATTTAATTTTGCTATTGGTTCATTGAAAATATTTCAGGCTTAAGTTTGAGCATCAAAGCAGTTAGTAATAGATTAATCTAAGAGGAAAATAAAGTATAACACCCATAAAAAAGATGCATTCCGCTTGGTGAAGAATGTGCCATCCAGCAACTCCTACTGGCAAATGGACAACTCCTTGTTAATTCTTGTTAGTCAGTTTAATGGAAAGAACAACCTTGCTTCACCTCATGTTACATGTACCTGCTTCTAGGACTTGGGATATTCTCATTTTGTCTCTCGAAGATACATCTGAAATAGTATGAATGTTTTGACGCTTTTTTATTGTATCATGTTAAATTTATTATTTGTTGTCTGTCACGATGAACAGGAAAGAAAAAAGGGAAATTTTCAAACTGAATCTTAATAGTAACATTTAAACAGTAATCCTTATAAAAAATTTAACAATTATTTAAACAATAATATCCAAAGTGATACCATAATTAGCTTATTGATAGTTCTCCTTGACCAAGTTGTTGAACAGCTCAGTACTTCCTTGCTTGTGGCAATAAAAATTACTTTTGAAGGAGATAGCAGACACAGATCATAGCACTATTTTCCTGTTTTAACTAAATTTCCAGAAAGTTAAGTTTTAGCAATGGCGCCTATGCTTTTGATGGAGTAGTGCAGCAGAGAAATAAGTTAATGCATCTACCATGTTTAGTTGATATCTTTTACTTTGTATTGAGTCGTAGTATGAAACGGTGAAGTCATTGAGGCCAATAGTTAGATTTATTCTTCTTACATATGATAATGTGAAAAGTAGAATTAAATCAATTAATGCTATTTTATTTGGTGTCTTCTCATAGGTTAAGATTTACATAATTGAAGCTTTCAGCCTATCTGCAGTAGCAGATGATATATCTAATATATATGTTATATTGGGTGCATTGTAGGAGTTCTTTTTTTTCAAATGAATTTTCTTGGTATACATAGGTGTTAATTTTTCCAATATTGAACCTTACTCTATCTCATAACTTTGTTCTAATGGAACTTTCCACGATAAATTCAGCATTAGCTCGCAACAATGCTAGCTTCGGTTGTGCCTTGTGGAGGAAACCTATAAGGAAATACTAACAATTGCCTTTGCGTATAACATTCCTGTAGTAGCTCCGTAGTCTTCTATTTCTCTCCCACACAAGCAAGCTCATTCTTTGCCGACATTGTCATTATAACTTTACTTACAGCAGATAGATTTGTTCATGTTGCCCCGGGGCTTTACTCTGGCAACCCTTACTACTGCTATTATTCCTCTTACTAATAAAGGACAGTTGAGGATCTTGGGGTCGTCAGGGACATTTTGGGAAAACTGCAACTTTTTTTAACAGACGTGGAATCCGTAGTTTCCCCGGTTCTGACGTGCGCCTCTACTGCTTTTTATCCAGGTTTTCCGATATACTCAATTCCTCTCCAACTTTCCTGTCTTTTGAATCTTCTCTTGTTGGCTGTGTTAGTTATAAGGTGACTTTTCGTTTTTTCTTTCTTTTGCTCAAATTGGGTAAAACGGTTGGTTGCGACTGTTTGTGAAATTACACAGTTTCATCTTCATGGCGTTAGTATATCATCTCTATTGTAAAAAACTTATGGGATTTAGTTAGTTAAATTAAACAAAGGAAAAACTCTACTCCCCCCTCTCTTAATTTGATAATAATGGCAATTCCCCTGCTGTAAAATTTGAGAGGGAGGGTCGTAGGCTATTTAATCAGGGTCTTTTCCTTCATCTCTTTTGTAAAAAGCTTATGGGATTTTGCGTATTCCAATTTGCCATCTTTATATGAAAAGTTTTAAGCTTTTTGTACATTAGTTTTGAATTTTTGGTACAGATTGTTTTCTTAATTATTTTTTATGTTGGATTTCTGTGGAATTATGATACATGTGTTTTCATTGTAGTGGCTAAAAAATGGTGAAACATAAAGTAATCTGTTGCTTAAGCGTTGTTTTCAGCAGTATGTTGCCATATTGTGCAATTTTTCTCCAATATCAACTTTTTAGGTGATGATTTATTTGGTTGAACCGATAACTGCAAAGATATCTTTCATGAGTTTAAGAACATTGTTGGGCAAGAGTTTAACACTCGAGTCCCGACTTAGTCATCTATATCATTGTGTGGGTGTTCTTTTCTTAGTATAATTTCACATTTGATGTTCAATTATGCAAGTTGTATTGGAACTTTTAGGGGGGGGGGGGGGGGGGGACAAGTTGTTGCAGCACTAAATTTTTGTTGCTCCAATGCGCCTACTTTTCGTTCTGCTATGCGGACTTGGTTTCCTTGCAGTTCTTAGATGTTGAAAGCTGAGGAATTTTGCTTGTTTAGTCAGAGTTTTTTTCCTCATCAATAGTCTCTCTTTTGATCTGCTATTTTATAGAAAGGTGACATTTTTAAAAAGAGTGGAGTTTTTGAATATAGCTTTGTGTTGCTAAATGGTTTAGAGTATTGCAATCTGAGAATCTCTTCATTATTCTTTGTTCTATAAATGATGCTTCTACTAATTTTGCCTCCAATCGTTTGTCCTTTGTTCTGATTGTACTTCTGATTTGGTTGCTTCCGTGGTTCCTTCTACTGTCTGCTCTTACCTGTGAGTTTAATTTGAATCTTTTGCTCCTCTTGCTTGGTGTGTTGGCAAATGTCAATATGTCATGCTTGCATTCATCTGTAGTCGAGGATCTTTTTGTCAAATTCATAAATTTCTCAATTCGAGTTCTATATTTTTCTGGTATGCGCTTAATTTTGTTCAGTTATGTTATAGTTATGTGCTTAATTTTTCTGCTATGTGCTTAATCTTGTCCAGTTAAGCTTTTCTATACTCAGCCTTTTTTTTAACGCACCCTGTTATTGCCAACAGAATTTTGGTGGATATCTGGTAGCTTTTTTGTTCTTTTGGACATTATCTTGCTAGATTTCCCATACATGTTAGAAATCATATCAGGTTTGCCCTCTGATGGACCTAGGGTGTTTGAGAATATACCTAACCAACTGATTGTTCTTACTTTTCTCATTCGTTCGCGTTTTCTTAGAGTTTTGTTTTTAATTTCTCTTTTCAATTACACATTGACAGTAAATATGATAAATCTGTAGACCAGCACTGCAATTTGGAGTGCTTTTCTGCTAATATCAAAACCTCTGCAAGATTATTTCCAAAATACCCGGTAATTGAGATTACTTTTGGTGGTTTTAGCTATAACTTTATTAACTCATAAACATTATGCAGTTTGATTATATGCGTGAAAGCACTAATAATATTTTGTTGTATTTTTTTTTCAACAGATTTTTTGCAACATTCAAATCTATCATTCAACAACTTGAAAGGTACATAATTTACTTCTATTTGACTTTACAATTTGGTCCTCTACATAAGATTATGTTGTCCTATTTATAGAATAAACATATTCTGTGCATGAATAGCTGGTCTTAAGAGTTGCTCAAGTCCTTTTCTCCATTTTCCCTTCATGTCTTGATCACCATGCTTCGTAACGACTTACTGATCGCTGCACTTTGCGTGTCAATATTCAAAGATTGCTTTTTTCGTTTTACTAAAAAAAGTAGTAAGCATGGATTATAGCAATGATATGAGTTATGTCACCCGTGTATGGGATCTGACCAATTTCTTCCGTATAACCTTGGATTTGGCCATGATGGAAGAGTACTTTTTATGATAGTCATATTAATAGCTGTGAAGCTGAGACATCGATGCCCACACAAATATGACAGATGTGGCTGTTGATCCTAAACGCTGAAAAATAAGGACTTGCCTTTTAGTGGAAACATATCCATGTAATTTCAAGTTGAATTCTTACTTATCAAAAGTTTTCAACTTGTAGTCTTTAAATTTTCAAAGCAGGATGACTGAGATAAACAATGGGGATGGATCTGACTTATGAAAAAACTCAACACTGGGTATCTAAAAGATAAATTATATGTATATATATTGTATTACTGGATGAGAAATAAACAAGTAGATTCTGTTAGTATGTTCAATAAGTATTTAATGAGGTAATTCTGTTCAATTAGCAATGGAAAGAACAAGTGAGAGAGAAATTGATATAAACAAAATCAAAGTAATGGAAGTGCATAGAAAACAATTCTTAGTGAAAAAGTTGAGTTCAGTTTGTTCTTCTTCTTCATTCCGTTTTCCCTTTCTTAAGAAAAATAAGTGCAGCATGTTTCTATTTGATTATGGAGATCTACCATTGTTCTATATGTAGACATATATTGTTAATGCCATCAGAAAATGCAATGTGTAGTTTGTTGTTGCTTTGTTAGCTGAAGTTCATACTCATATATAATTGTGAAGGTGCTTATCCCTTAAACTAGAAATTGTTGTCTCGACACACAACTAGACTTCTTTTGCTGTTGATAAGTCACATAAATTACCGTAATTTATAGATGAATTTGACCGCACCACCAAATAATCCTTAAAAGAGTTCGAAACATTCTCTTTCAGTAAACTAAGGGTCCTATAATTGACACCTATATTTTTTTATTAAAAAAACAAATTGAGTCCTCTAACTGAACATGTTGATTGACATGCTTATGGATAGGCTTCTCATCTTCGTGGAGTTATCCTGTTAATATATGCTCTTTATGCACCGAGTTCTTCTGAGATACAACTACATGTTTTCTTTTAGGAGGAAACACAAATTACATGCAAGGTGTTTAAAAATAGGTACAGAAAGTGTAGTTGAAAACTCTATGCCTTACATTTAAATGTGCAGAGACTTAAAAAACCAGATACAGAAGATGTTAGAAGGTCAAAGTATCTTTGTGACCACAACTTAGGTGAGTTATTAGTCAAATAGATATTTCAACGTTGCACTTGGGTCTCCAACTCCTTATTTGAGACTGCACTTTTCCTTACGAATCTGGTGAACAGGAGGGCTATCAAGATTGGCAATTCGTCCCGACTTACTACTATTGATTTTTTTTGTTGCTTCAACATTAACTGCTGCCTTGAAAAATCTCTCTTCGTTTTTTCCTGTTTTTACATTTAAAATCTGATTTTTTTTGCTGTAATAATGCCAATCCAATATAGTGGAAGATCTCACGCTCCCTTGTAGTTTTAAAGGAAAACTCTGCATTCCATATTTGTGACATTTTTTTGTTTGCTTGCAGATATTTGGGAACATTATTTTCATTACTAACACCCTTTGTTGGAGTATGTTTTTCTCTCCTCACCAGTATTCACTCTCGCGACAAATAATCAGTGGCATACCTTTGAAGATGGAGTTTGACGCTTGCGTGTCTATACAGTAGCTTTGTCATTGAAGATGAAGTTTGACACTTGTGGCATAGCTTTGAAGATGGAGTTTGATGCATACTTTGTCAGAAATATAAATACTGCTTCAATGTAACTACTCGTGGATATCTCTATATCTACAAAATCAAACATTCTCCTACATTTTGGTTTTGCTGTGATAAGTGTAATTAGATTGTCTTTCCTGTTAGCTGCGTGAAGTGTTCTTCTATATCTGCTATGAACTTGATTTGCCATTCCTTTTGACCGTCAAGTAAACATAGATTTTTAAAGCATCCTCATAAGCAATTTCTTATGTATTTGAATTTGGCTACGATGATTGGGCCCGGGCTGACCCACACATAGTATCACCATACACAACAGAAGTTCCAAGTCGCAAAAGCCAACGAATTGTCTTTCCAATGGAATGTTTTGCACACCCAGTCCATGTGGGGTGCCTCTTTTACTAACGTGACGTTAAAAATATTACTGACCTGAATTACTTTACATGCAAGCGTCCGTTAGAGGATAAAAGCAGTTTTAGTTATTTCAACAGCATGTATCCGCCTCCAAATGCTTCTGAATTTCCGTTCTGGTTGCTGTGAATATCCATACGAGGCTGAGTGGTTTATTATTGCTGAGCCTTGCGGAATACAAGGTGTTATTTGGATATGTTGTTGGGAGATTTGTCCTGGATTAACACGCCTGAACGTAATCCTACAACTGCGGTTCACTGCTCGATCGGAGGGTTTGTGAAGTAGCAGTATTTCTGTTTTGTTCTGGTGTTTGTCCAAGTATTTACTCTATTTAGATGTTTAGTTAGTCTTTAAATTATTGTTTTTTTATTTCACCTGCCTCTAAGTTATTTAGGTGAGAGGGATAATATTATTCAACTCTTTGAATAAGTTCTTTCAATTGTTGAGCACAAATTTATTCCTTCTGTAATGTGAACTTCCTTCCCATATATATGTCATTTTTCTTGAATGTTACGATCGACCCACATGATGAGTTTGGCGTAACTGGTAAAGTTATCTTGTCTCCATATGACCAGGAGATCACGGGTTCGAACTGTAGAAACAACCTCTTGAAGAAATAGGCTGCGCACAGCCGCACAATAGACTCTTGTGGTCCGGTCCTTCCCCGGAACCCGCACATAGCGGGAGCGTAGTGCACCAAACCTAATTAACTAATAATTCCAAGAAATTAACACGGGAGCTTAGTGTACCGGGCCTAAGAGTGGCAAGTGGGCTGGTCCAGGCTCGGGACCGCGGGCCAATGGTCCGATTTTAGTGGGCCTGGGCCGGTCCTATGATTTGGGCCCGTCATGCCCGGGACCATTTGGCCAGGTTCCTTAGCGGGCCAAACGGTCCCAACGGCTATTTTTTTTTTTTTTTTTTAATAAAAAATATAGATATTGGGCTGTCAAAAATAGTTGTTGGCTATTTATAAAATAGCCGTTTAACCTCCCAACTTTGTTTTCATCCCAAACTTTTTATAATTACACTTTCCCTATTTTTAACTATAAATACCCCATCATTCTTTCATTTTTTTCTTACAAAATTATCAATCTATCACAATCTCTCTCTAATTTTCTTCTATAATTGCTACTATTGCTTACTTTATTGTTACAATTTGTGAAACAATTGTGAAGTTGGTGAATTGAAGTCTTCAACGATAATCAATTTCTAACAAGTTGTTCGTCAATTCGGTNTGGGAGAATTTGAAAAAATTAGTACTTTTCAGAGATTGGATCCGGTCAGAAAGAAGAAATTTTGGACTTGCTGAATCACAACCAGATGAAGACGAAGCTTACGAAGAAATGCTAGCTGAACTTGCGGAGGATGTTGC
>AWOL01S0214913.1:0-11061 GCA_000715115.1 Nicotiana otophora
AATTTTCCTAAGAATGTAAAGGCTCTGATTCCATTTGTTTTCTAGAAAATACAGTTTGCTGTAGAAAGGGCTTTCTCCGTTCAGTTCTATCAAGTTGCTTACTTGATTGGTGGAATGATGTACTTTGTTTCAACTCTATAATAACACTTTTACCATTTATGAAGAAGGTAGCAGTCTCATGTTGTTGTTGTTGAGTCATATATTTTCTCTCTTACTAAGATACAAACATTACCTTTTCATCAAGATTCTCATTCATATTATTCTATATTTTTCCATCAGATCCGAGAATAGTTCGAACATTCTAGAATTTGTTTGTCACTGATCATTGTCATGAGGAACAACCATCTACTTCATCCTTTATTTGGTGAATCACTCCTCCTATTTACTTAAATGTCATTTATTGTTATTTATTATTATTAAATACTACATTATTGCTCATACTTTTTAGAATAGTTATTACACGTTGTTGTCATCCTTCCACTAGATCTATTTGACGCTAGTCACGTTTTTGGAATTCACATCTAGAAATATTATAATTAAGTAGGTTTTTTCTTATTTTGTTACTAAGTAGGTTTAACTCATTATCACATAAATTTAATTATTTGAACCAAGAGTTATATCTTTTGGTCAAACGATTTGGTGCCATCTATGGGGATTTCTTAGTTAAGCTTTTAGTTTCTTCTAGATCTACAACTAACACAGGTCACTAACGTAAAACAACAAAGCAAAAATAAGATCTTATTTCTTTGTGTGCACAAATCACAACATGGCGGGTAACCGAGAAGAAATGACTAGAATAATAAGTGACCTCCTAACCAACCTCATGAACGTCATCAGCGAAAGCTGTGAAACGGCAGGCAAAGACGCAACGCTCAGTGCCACCCCTAGGCGAGATGGGTTGCCGCCTCCTCACTGTAGCATCACAAAATCTCTTGGTAAGGGAGCCTCTATATCTGTGGGGGAGGAGACGCCCCCAGCTGTAAAAACGCTCCTCGAAGCATGGCTAACTGACACGCTAACTAGCATCCTCATCAAGCCCGCCAGGAACACGGCTACAGAAAATGCAAGGACTTGCACTATGCAACCAACAGGCGACCAGTGCAACCAACTCCCTCTACCTCCAACGACAGGTATTACTCACGATGTTATTAATAGTGCAGGTGACAATGCCCTTGGATCCATTTTGAAAAGGATGAAAAAAATGGAGAATGAGAACAAGGCACTCCGAGATCAAATGAAAGAACATCAGGAAAGGGTCGATCAAATATCGAGCGCACCCAAGTTGTTGCCAAAGAGAGATATGGTCGGTTCGTCGAACAACCGTACAGTGATGATGCAGCCTCACATGCTATACCAAAAACCTTTAAAATTCTGCCCTACCTCAGGATATATGACAATATAACCGACCCCGAAGATGATGTGACTCATTATGTCACCGGCGTAAAAGGTAACGACCTCGCCAAGGAACATGTGTCTTCCATTTTGCTAAAAAGGTTCAGTGAAACCCTCACTGAGGAACATTAACATAGTATTCGAAGCTACCAACACGCTCAATTGAAACCTTTGAAGAAATGGATAACAAGTTTGTAACGGCCCACGCCGGGGCCAAAAAGGTCGAGGCAAGAGTGAACAACACATTTGCCGTCAAACAATATCTGGGAGAGGATTGATGGACTTCCTCGCCCGATTCAACTGAGAAAGAATGACTTTACCAAACGTGTATGAAGGGATGACGGTCGCAGCCTTTCAGAACTGGTTGAGCAGGGATGGTTCAAGAGCAACAAGGAAATTGTTAAGCCGGTTGATGAACTACCCTTCAACCACTTGGGACGAAATCCACAATGCTTATTGTGCCAAATTCCGTGCAAGCGAGGATGACCTCAACGGGCCAACCCATCGGATAACCTCAATACAAGCCGAGTCAAGAAAGTATCAAAGAGACAACGCCAGAAGAGATCAACCGATCCCACCACCTAACAAGGAACATCACCAACCATATATCAGGACGAACGCCTCCCCCTCCCCTCACTACGAAGAAGGCATGTCTAGATCAAGGACGACAACTCATCGAAATGATAGAGGTATTCCCCCTACTGTCTGCTCACAATATTTTTGTGTCACCTACCGAGATAGTCTACGCCCTAGAGAAGCTTGGACCAAAACTGAAGTCACTAGAAAGTATGACGCCATCGGTGAGTTCCACCAGGAATGAGGGCACAAAATGGAAGACTGCATCACACTAAGGTAGGAGGCCGTGAATATGCTACACAAGGATTTCTTAAAGAGCTGTTAAGCGATAAGGGAAGAACCAATTTCGCCAGAGGGCGCGAACATCAAGCGTCACCCAAACCACTCTTACTAGACCGTACCATCAATATGATCATTGGAGACGATGCCTCTATTAATAGTGTAAAGTTCACCACTACACATAAACTCAAGTGATCGATCACCTGCGAACGGTACGACGAACTCGAAGAAAATATTATCTTCGACAAGTCGAATGCCGACAATTTGGTCTTTCCTCATCATCACTCTCGTTATTACTCTGCGAAATTTTGATATTGATGTTAAACGTATTATGATTGATGACAGGAGTGGCGCGTGCATTATCCATCCCCGAGTACATACCCAAATGAGACTTGAGGATAAGATAGTGTCACGCTATATCACACTAAATGGTTTTAATAATGCAGTTGAACGGACATCGGGGGAAATCACTCTCCCCGTTTTGGCCGTCGTTGTAACTCTGGAAACAACATTCCACATCATGGACCATGACACCGCGTACAACGCTATAGTGGGACGACCGTGGATCCACCCCCATGAAGTCTGTCCCCTCAAGCTTATACCAAGTCATTAAATTCCCAACTCCATGGGAAATATTCAGCATACGAGGAAAGCATCGTACATCCAAAGAATGCTACCGAATTTCTTTAGACAGCATGGCCTCCCAACAAAGGAATGACAAAGAAAACGAGGCATTTCAATCATCAGGGTCGAGGTCGAGGAAGGCATCAAAGATCCCGACATAGTCGAAGCCGCATGATCGACCATAGAATACCTTGACCCCGTTCAATGAGACTCCAACGACCACATCACAAAGACCTATGTCGGTTGCAAGCTCCAAGACCCAAGTAAATTCAGTCAATTCTTAAAAGCTAACGCGAATTTGTTTGCTTTCGGCTATACAGAAATGACAGACATCCCAAAGGAGACTGCCACACACAAATTAAACGTTGACCCCTACCACCCCTGGTGAGGCAGGTCAGGTATAAATTCAACTTCGCAATCAATGACGCAGTGTGCGAAGAAGTGGGAAAACAGTTAAAAAATGGTTCCATAAGGGAATCCAAGTACCCCAAATGGGTCGCCAACGTGGTAATGGTTAAGAAGAAGAATGGGAAATGGCGGATATGTGTAGACTTCACAAACTTGAACAAAGCATGCCCCAGAGATTCATTCCTGCTGCCTCACATCGACCAACTCATTGATGCCACGGCCTGACACAAGCTGCTAAGTTTCTTGGACGCTTACTCAGGCTATAATCAGATCCTCATGGAATATGAGGATTAGGAAAAAACCACATTCATCATCCACCAAGGAACATACTGTTATAGGGCCATGCCCTTTGGACTAAAGAACAAGGGGCAACCTATCAAAGGCTAGTGATGAGAATGTTCAAGGATCAGCCCGTCAAGACAATGGAAGTATATATATACGACATTCTAGTTAAATTGAAAAGAAGATAAGATCATATCGATCATTTGAAAGAGACTTTCTACATACTCAGACAGTACGGAATGAAACTGAACCCGGAGAAGTGTGCATTCGGCGTAGCCTAAGGATAATTCCTAGGGTTCCTCGTATCACAATGAGGGATCGAAGTCAACCCTGACCAAATTAAAGCCATTGAAGGGATACCCGAACTCTTAACCACCAAAACACAGGTCCAAAGATTGACTGGTTGCATCGTCGCCCTATCAAGGTTCATTTCGCGTTCGTCGGATAGATGCCATAAATTCTTTGGTGTACTCAAGAAAGATAACAGCCTGTAATGGACTTCAGAGTGCATCCAGACTCTAAGGGAACTAAAGGCATACTTGTCGTCGCCGTCCTTGCTTTCAAAACTCGAGCCGGGGGAACGTCTCCTTGTTTATCTAGCTGTATCCGAGGTAGCTGTGAGCGATGTCCTAATTCGAGAAAATAAAGGTACGCAAAATCCCATCTATTATATTAGCAAAACATTAGTCGATGCCAAGAGGAGGTACCCGCACCTCAAGAAACTAGCTTTGGCCTTAGTCGTAGCTTCACAGAACCTTAGACCGTATTTACAGTGCCACCCCATCACGGTCGTCACAACTTTCCCCCTAAAAAGCATTTTGCATAAACCCGAGCTGTTGGGGAGGCTGGCCAAATGGGCCATTGAGCTCAGCGAGCACGATATCATATACCATTTGCGAATGACGCTAAAGTCACAAGTGCTCACTAACTTCGTCGCCGACATCAGCGCAAAAATAATGCCTAAAGTCAAAAGGGAAGCCCTCCAAACTTCCCCCCAAACACAAGACCTCTAGGTCCTATACACCTACACCACGTCCAATGCGTCGGGGTCCGTACGGGATTCATACTCATAGTCCCAACAGGCGAAGTAATTCGCCAGTCCATAAGGTGCCCAGACATGACTAACAACAAGGCCGAATATGAGGCTGTCATCGCAGGTTTCAGACTAGCGCTAAAGTATGGGGAAAAATGGTTAAAACTACGTTGTGATTTCCATCTCGTAGTCAACCAAGTCAGAGGGACTTTCAAATTAAGGAACAAAGATTGCAAAAATAGCATACCAAAATCTGCAAGCTGCTGCCTGAGCTCGACGAATATCAGCTTGACTAGATTCCACGAGCACTGAACGCCAAGGTAGATGGACTCGCCAAACTAGTCGCGGCTACCAAAAGTATCCCAACGGGAGACAATATTGTGGTCCATCTCCCTAATTCCTCACTAGAACAAGTCGGGGTAAGAACCATTAACTTAATTTTGGACTGGCGCAATCGTATTATCGCATACTTGCAGGATGGTACACCCCCAAGCGATAAAAGAAGGCAAGGAAACTGAGAATGCAAGCGGGCAGATATAGTACCCTCCATAATGACATATACAAGAGAACCTACGGTGACCCTTTAGCAAAGTGCCTTGGCCCAAATCAGACGCAGTGCATCCTTGAGGATATCCACGAAGGCCATTGCGAGGGCTCATTCCGGTAATCAAGTGCTGGTCATATGCCTCATACGGGCAGGATATTATTGGCTCACCATGAAAAAGGAGGTCGCAAACTTCGTAAAAAGATGCGAACAATGCTATAGGTATGCCCCAATGATTCACCAAGCAGGCAAATACCTCCATTCGGTCACCTTACCTTGGTCGTTCATCAAATGGAGAATGGACATCATAGCCCCCCTCCCAGCAAGACGAGATAACGTACGATGCCTTTTAGTTTTAACTGACTTTCTCTAAATTGGTGGAAACAGGAGCATTCGCCCAAATACGGGAATATGAAGTAATCACTTTTATATGGAGAAATATCATATGTCGATTCGGCCTTCCTAAAGAAATTAGATGTGTCAACGGAATACTCTCAACCCCGTACCACACCGCGGGCAACGGTCAAGTAAAGTCCTCTTACAAATCAATACTAAACATCATGAACAAGAAGCTTGAGGACACCAAGGGACTATGGCCGGAAGTCCTACCAGAAGTATTGGTAAACCGAACAACTCGGAAAACAAGCACTGGAGAGACACCCTATTCTTTGGTCTATGGGACCGAGGTAGTAATACCAGTCTAAGGTATTCTCAAGAGAGCGGCACAAGTAACAACGAAGGCAGAAGATAGGAACTAGACGAAGAGATGGATTATATAAGAATAATCACCGAAAAACAACAAGCAGAACGTTATTATAACAAGAAAGCAAAGGTCAGGCCGCTCAAAATCGGAGACTACGTACTAAAATCTAAAACCCAAGCGAGCAAAGATCCCAGGGAAGGTAAGCTGGGAACAATTTGGAACGGTCCGTACAAAATCACACCAAAAGCGAATAAAGGATCATTTCAACTAGAAACAATGGAAGGAAAGCTATTACAAACAACTATAATATCAACCACCTCAAGTACTTCAACTTCTAAAGGAAAGAGTGTCCCCAAGCCGTACTCTTTCTTCCCTCACTTGAGTTTTGTCTCAATTGGGTTTTCTCAAGGAAGTTTTTAACAAGGCGACGAAGGAAACACTCCAAGTCGAAGTACGTGAAGGCTAAGCCCTGGTTACTATTTCAATTCTCGACCTCTCACTACTCTCCAAATCGACCAATGAAGGGACTAGATAGACCGGGACTAGGACTGGAACAGTAGCCAACACCCAAAATCTGTATATTTCTCCAAGTATGTAACAAATACAACAATATAAGGGCAATAAATTTTAGACTTACCACTGCATCCCTTTGAATGTTAGGTTATGTTCAACCTCACTCGAACTAACACCTACCGGCCCTCGGCCATAATTAAGTTAGGTTATGGTCGACCTCGCTCGAACTAACACCTACCGGCCCTCGGCCATAATTAATTTAGGTTACATTTGACCTTGGTCGAACTAACACCTACCGGGCCCCAGCCATAATTAAGTTAGGTTATGTTCGACCTCGCCCGAACTAACACCTACCGGCTCTCAACCATAAGTAAGTTAGGTTATGTTCAACCTCGCTCAAACTTGTAACACTCCGGAAAATTTCGAAGTACTTAAGTGTAAAGCTCGGTAAAATTTGCAAAAAAAATAATATTTCATGGTGCCGGACTAGGCTTACATGTTTGAGGATTGTAGACGCTCGAACCTTTTGGGTTGAACAATGCACCGAAAAGTTAAGGAAAATGTTTGGCGGAAAAGTACATTTTTGCGGTCCATTATGCGACCGCAGAACCACTTTGCGGACCGCATAATATCCGCAGAGTGAGGCAGTTAATTGGGTCAGTTGGAAGCAACTATGCGGTCGACTATGTGACCGCATAACTATTATGCGGTGCATTATGCGACCGCATAATAGTTATGCGGACCGCATACACAGACAGTTCTTTTGGCTATTTTGTAACCAATTATGCGATCCGCATAACCATTATGCGGTCGCATATGCGACCGCAGAACATATTCCGGAGCTTCATTTTTGGGTTTTTAAAATCCGAACCTATTTCATTAAATACACTCTTTGGGCCATTTTTGAGACATAATCTAATATTTTAGTGAGAGAGAGAGTGCCCTAGGGTGAGAAGGTGTTCTTCAATAATTTTTCTTCAATTCTTGATCAAGTTTTGGAAGATTAAGAAGGGAATCTTACTAGGTCTTCATCCTAGAGGTAAGATTCTACACCCTAAACCCTAATTTCGAAATCTTCTGAAAATGGGTAACTAGCAAGATAATTTTTGGGCATGAGAGTTGTTTATTTTACATGCATGTATTATCAAAGGGTGTAGGAAGATTGTTGAGCTACAAATAGAAAAGATTGGGTTGTGGGATGATAGAATCCTTCATAAGAAGGACATTGAAACCTTGTGCACACCTAGTGTTTGATAAAATGCTCAAATAAGCTAGAACCATGATCATCTTCCTAATTTTGATTCAATTTGTTATATTTCTAAAATAGATTGAAGTTGCTAAGAATTCCGGAATGCTTTAGAGTTTAAGAAAACTCAAATGAGGTATGTTGGCTAAACTCTTCTCTTAGAATTGAATCCCATGATATTCATGTAAATTATGTAAGTCCCGAGTGATTCATTATAAAATTGGCTATTTCGAGTAAGATTGGGTCGAACTATATATGTTCAACAAGCATCACAAATGCTCTATTCATGTTAACAATGTTTCGACTTTAGGTGAAGTTCAAATGAAGGCTATTATGCTAAATTTTGTGAAATATCTCTATGTGCATTAGACTCTAAATTGCTCACATATGTACTACACACTTTGATTTGAATTGTGTTTGTTGTTGATGATGAGGATGATATTTGAAATTGATAATGTGAGCATGAAATATTGAATATGACCAACGTGCCAAGAGTGCTCTTATAATTATGGCCACTAGTGCCAATAAAATGAAAAGATGTGAAAGTATTATGAAATGCGATGATTGGTATAAAAAGGTTGATGTCTCGAATAAGACAGCCTAGCCGATCGGGTCGTGGTCGGACTCCGTGCTAAACTTACGGTGGTATTAGTAATGATAGTAATTGTGGTTGATGTCTCTAATGGGATGGCCTAGCCGGTCGGGTCATGATCGGACTCCGTACTAAATTTACGGTGGTATTGATATTGACAGTAATTGTGGTTGATTCTCTAATGAGATAACCTAGCCGGTTGGGTCGTGATCGGACTCCATACTAAATTTACGGTGGTATTGATATTGATAGTAATTGTGGTTGATTCTCTAATGAGATAGCCTAGTCGATTGGGTCGTGATAGAACTCCGTACTAAATTTACGGTGGTATTGGTATTGATGGTAATTGTGGTTGATTCTCTAATGAGATAGCCTAGCCGATCGGGTCGTAATCGGACTCCGTGCTAAAGGTACGGTGGCATTAGTATTGTGAACACTAGTATTGCGGACAATGGTATATCGATACTAAAACAATCTCCCAATGTGAGATATGAAAATTAATTTGAACACTGTCTTGATCCTAAATTGAGGTTTGATGTTGATTAAGGCTTTCATTGATATTATGATAATCTTGTTTGTATTAATTATCATTCTATTGAGAGGGTGTTTAGTTATACATACTAATACTATTCGGCGGTACTAACGTCCCTTTTGTCGGGGGCGCTGCATCTTTCAATAGATGCATGTGGTTCTAGAGCAGGAGATATTGATCAGTGATAGCAGTGCATCTTCTTCCCAACTGACTTGGTGAGCCTCACTTCATCCCGGGGTCATGTATCTTTTAGTTTTTTTTATGTATTATGGTTGAGGTATAGCCAGGGCCTTATTGACGGCATTAGCATTGTACTCTTCTTTATCTATAGAGGCTCCGTAGATATAGTGTGGTTTGTACAAAGGTACTGGGAAAAGACAAACTATGTTATGTTATGGATGTAATACTTGTCCATTTAGGACTTTAAAAATGATAAAATAATTGGAAATGAATTGAAATTGTAGACATAACACATTTTTATCTAATTAATGATAATATGTATTATCTCTATTCATGGATGAGTTTGGGTAGAATGAAATCTAACAGGCTTGCTCGGTCAGGTTCACTCGGTTGAGCGCCGGTCGCGCTCCTCGATTTTGGGGCGTGACAGAAGTAGCACCTACCTGCCCTTGCCATAATTAAGTTAGGTTATATTCAACCTCAATGGAACTAACACGTACCAGCCCTAAGCCATAAAAAAACATTAATAGTTGTTTCCATGACTCGAACCTGTGACGTATATGTCACATGAAAACAAGCTCAACGTTGCTCCAAAGCAACCCTTCACTTGACCATCCAGTCATACCGAAATTGAGATATATTCCTGTTGGAAGATGCATTACACTTATTCTACATTCATTTGACTGCCTCACTACAGCCCCTGTTTTGGATGAAAAGGTAGATTTATGTATCCAAAAAAGGGGAGCTATTTGCTCAGACATATTCTTATCTGTTCTTTTGGATCAATGAAGTTTCAAATTAAAACTAAACTCCTTGTCTGAATTGCTATAAGCTACAAGTCCATCCCATAAACAGAACAACAAAACAAGTCAAGTTTTCAACACCTGGACATAACAATTCAGCAAAGATGAATTCAAAATCTTCATTGAATGATTAAGAAAGAGAAACAAATTAACTGAACTTAGAGTTACAAAGACATTGTTTGGCAGATCTAGTGATCAACCATATGTCATTAATTTATAAATGCCTCCACTTTTTTGTATGTCAGAGATAGAAATTAATTAACAAAGCTTAGTGCAATAGCATTTGCGTTGGATACCAACACGGTCACCACCAAAGAAGCCTTCATTTCTACAAACAAGAGCACAATTGTGATCATGCCAACAGGGATCATGATATCCATGGCTAGGTGACATGCAAACTCTTGCTTCTACTTGTGGCATCATTTCCATTTCTGCATTCATAAAAAAAAAACTTTTAACTATAGTTGACGGAGTCAGGATTTGAAGTTAATGGATTCGGGATTCTATTCGTTAATGGATTCGGGATTCTATTCGTTAATGGATTCGGGATTCTATTCGTTCTAAGTTACTAGGTTCTAAATTGATAATTTATTATATATTTAATAAACTTTTAAAGACAAATATAAAGTTTGAACCAAAGTGAGCACGTCCGTACCCGCATCCGAAGCTCCAGCTCTGCTCCCGACTCCATCTACGTGAGTTTTGCAAACACAAATGGTTCTATGTCCGAATAAGAAAACGAGTTGAGGTAAGTTGACAATTAGTGTTAAAATAAAAAGGTTAGAATAATGGGGAATGGATGTATAAGATTCATATATCCCATCCCAACTAATTTAGATAGATTGATTGATTTGTATGATAAATTCGTGACTAGTAGGTGTAGAACAAAGTAAATAAAAGGCGACCGACGAAATGAGCGACACTTACGTAAGGCAAAAATCATGAGCAGCACAAAGATAAACCCAAAAGCTTTCCTCTGACCCATTTCTGAATTGATTTCAGCTGGCTTCTTGATGTGTAAGCTCTCACTAATACTATGACAAGCTGCTTTAGTTCAAGGTGGGAAGTAAGTAAAGACCACTGCTATATATAGATATTGGCTTAGGCGGACCTAATAGTTCAAAGTAGGATACTACTGAAAAATAAAAATTTGAGCAAGTGCAGGAGGCGGAATTGAATCCAACCAACGTACTAAAAGTCAAGTTGTACCCCAAATCGACCAATGTATCAGTCTAAGATTTAAATCTTAAAATACCAATCAAAATATATATATTGTTATAAAATAAAGACCGTAAAGTAAAGACAAATATAGAGAGAAACTGATATATTATTCAAACTTCAAACTTCTGTACAT
>AWOL01S0214936.1:0-18482 GCA_000715115.1 Nicotiana otophora
CCTTTTACTATATGTTCTTCTATGGTCGTATCTTCACCTTTTGCACGTTTCAGCAACTCGACGAATCCCACTGGTGGTGAAAGGTTTGAACCGGTGGGTTCAGAAGATCGCGGACATCACAATGCCCGAAACTCATTCATGGAAAGAACTGGCCCTTAAATACGGGTAGAAGGCCAAAAATTATGGTAACTTTAATTTACCTTGCTTCTATTTTTGTATTTGAAGAACTTGGTTGAACCTTTCTAACTTGTTCACAAAATTAGTTCTAACTGCGGGCTCTGTTGTTGTCCCCAAGGAGAATGTTCCGACTGATCCTGCTGATGCAGCGAGGCTGCTTCAGGAAGCACTTATTCAAACAGGTACCTCCGGACCTGTTTCGGGTGCAAATACTTTTCTACGAAGTCCTCGGCCGGAGGATAAACAAACAAAGAGAAGACGTTCCTCTGAGGCCGGGGAAAATAACAAAAGGGAAAAGATTGATGCCCCTGAGTCATCTCCGGTGGCAATGATGATCGGTCCTCCTTTCGGGCCGGTCGTAGACAGTGTGATGATCGATGATGATAAAGAAGCTAGTGATAAGGGAGCTTTTTTACATAGAAGGCGACGATCCTCATCATCTCAACAGGATGCTTGCACCAACTCAAGACTANTTCGCTACCAGGTGTGTTTGGCACAGGTAAGTCCTTTAGTGTGGAGGACGATCGCCTATCTCCGACGTTTGTGCCAAGAAACTGAAGAGGAGCTAACTCTAGCTCATATGATGAATCTCTATTCCTCTAAAATCTTCCGCGGGGGGAATGATAAACATTTGCAAGCATGGCCACCATGCTTTGTTGTCTAGCATGGATGATGACAACGGCCGTGAGTGGATGGAACGGTTTATTGCAGTTGCCACCAACGAAATTATTCCGACAATGGCTTCATCCTTTCTGGTTGCTTGGAACCGCACTCGTAAGTTACTTGTATAGTATTCCTTTTACTATATGTTCTTCTATGGTCGTATCTTCACCTTTTGCACGTTTCAGCAACTCGACGGATCCCACTGGTGGTGAAAGGTTTGAACCGGTGGGTTCAGAAGATCGCGGACATCACAATGCCCGAAACTCATTCATGGAAAGAACTGGCCCTTAAATACGGGTAGAAGGCCAAAAATTATGGTAACTTTAATTTACCTTGCTTCTATTTTTGTATTTGAAGAACTTGGTTGAACCTTTCTAACTTGTTCACAAAATTAGTTCTAACTGCGGGCTCTGTTGTTGTCCCCAAGGAGAATGTTCCGACTGATCCTGCTGATGCAGCGAGGCTGCTTCAGGAAGCACTTATTCGAACAGGTACCTCCGGACCTGTTTCGGGTGCAAATACTTTTCTACGAAGTCCTCGGCCGGAGGATAAACAAACAAAGAGAAGACGTTCCTCTGAGGCCGGGGAAAATAACAAAAGGGAAAAGATTGATGCCCCTGAGTCATCTCCGGTGGCAATGATGATCGGTCCTCCTTTCGGGCCGGTCGTAGACAGTGTGATGATCGATGATGATAAAGAAGCTAGTGATAAGGGAGCTTTTTTACATAGAAGGCGACGATCCTCATCATCTCAACAGGATGCTTGCACCAACTCAAGACTATGTTTCAGTACTTTAGAGAGAATCTGGTTTAGTAGAATATGCCAACTCCCGCTTCCGGGCCCTAATTGTTGTAACCGGTGTTGTGAGGCTGAGTACCAGGTCCTTACCGTCTTTGGTTGGCGAGCATTAAACAACCGACACTGCATTTGATACAGCTGCCTCTCATTCTTCAACTCCATCAGCTTCATCTCCGCCTTCACCAACACCAATAACTGCTACATCACTTCCTTCTTCGTCCACTCTTCCACCGACAGTTTCTACATCACCTCCATCGGCCGCACCTGACCATGAATAAGGGTTTCCTCTTCCATAGTCCCTAGTTCATGGGAATTTGGGGCAAAATTATACTGCCCCTTATGAAGATCCGCAAAGGAGGAGGATCGTTACTCTTTCAATCTCTACCGGATGCAACTTGCTATCCCGGCCGATGAAGCTTGCTAAATATCTGAAGCCTTTGGCTTCATAAAAAGACTGAGAAAAGATTCAGGCACTCTCGAGAGAGTGCTTGCTGAACAATGACATGCACAATACCGCAGCGGTATGTTCTTTTCTCCCTTTATTGCTTCTTCTAATTTGTTATGGATGTATCCTAAGTTTTACTTCTTCTTGTCTTGTAATCCAACTTTATTTCTTGTGAGGGCCTTCAAAGGTTGATTCGTGAAAAGGAAGAACTTACTTCTGAACAGAATCATCTTTTAGTGGAACGAGAATAAACTGATCTCCGCCTCTCAGAACTGGAAACCAAATCTATTGAGGCCGTTGTTTTGGAGGCTCATTTGCAGCAAAGCGAGCAAGAAGTGGTAACCCTTAGCCAAGAAGTTGGGCCGCTGAGGGTTATATTTGATGAAGCCAAGGCTAAATGGGCTGAAGTCCAGGACGTCGTTCTTGTTGCAACCGAGCGCGAGCCTGCTGCTGCCAAAAATATAACTAACTTAGAAGCAGCCTTGAACTCCAAAATAGAAGAGCTTGCTATTGTGGGGGTGAAACACGCCCAACTAGAAGAGAAGTACAAGAAAACTATCGAGCATAATATGCTCTTTAGTTCAACTGTTCGCGACCTTGATGTCAGCCTCAAGTCCACTAGATCAGCCCGGGAAAGCATTTCTGCCGAGGTTTCCCAACTCAAAGAAGAACTTAAACGCCAAACGACTTCCCTCATTGTTGAAAAAACTTATTACATGTACATCATGAGGAGAAAAACCTTGGAAGAGGCCAAATCTGGTATCATTGACGTTGATGCCGAAATTGCTAAGGCCCGAAAGCGTGAGTTTGCTGCAAAAAATAGACTCCTGATGCAGTCTGATGCTCTAGGTGTTTCTGATTCTGGTTCCGAGTTTTTGGACACTGAAGAAGGATCGAAAGGCGATGAGACCGAAGACCAAACTGGGTAAAATGCTGAGCCATCGGTGGAACCACCTACTTCTCCCGATGATGCAGATACTTCTCTTCCTCCTGGTCCCGTAGGTGCTGCAGTTTAGTTTTTCCTTTATTTTCCCATTTTACACTTTTGTCGTTTTGGTACGTCCTTGTAAATAAAGACATATTATTTTGCTCAAGTATCATTTGAGTCTCACTTTCGTTTGAATATTTATGCAAGTCTTTAACTTTTGCATTTGCTTGAGCATTCTGCATATGTTGTTCTGCTCGCGTTTTACTATATATAGTCTCAAGTTCTTTTTCTTCGAAGCGTGATTTCGAGTATTATCCCTTTTACGTGAGGGTTTCGTGGCACAAGTTTGCTTTTTCCTTCCTTTTCATATACGGCTTCGGGTGTATTTTTCCCCGATGGTATTTTTAGAATCCGGGCATTGATTCTTCCGGAACCAACCCTTTAACGTGAGGTTTTATAAGAGAGAGCCCTCTTATGTTTACGGTGCTCTTGAATAGGAAGTCTCATATTAATTACGGCACTAACATTTGAAGTACTTGTTTAAATTTTAAATGACAAATTTAGCTCATCGTTTAGACAATAAACGAGATAAAAGCAAAAGGATTTTATTTTAGTTGTTCTATTTCAAAAAATACATAAGCATCTTGCTATGTAGAAAAGAAATTGCCATTACTTATGGCTATCTTGTACAACTTGTTTTACGAGGCTGGCTGCGCAATCCCCGGTCCCGATGATGCATTTTGTTTTCGAATTTTCATTCCTAGTTGACATGGCAGTCATTGTTGCCTTCCTCATATTGTCCCCCCCAGTGTTTGAATGCGAAGAATGCGAATTTAAACACTAGAAGTCTTGTACCTTTAGAGGTTCCACCAATGAATTGCTAGGTAATCCTTCACTCGTCAACATACCTTACTTCACCTTAGGAATCCATGCTATCAAGCGAAAGAATACTTAATAGTCCTCCAGTGGTTTGTGCTCGTGAACGGTCGGGTAACCCATGTTCAGTAGCAAACTTAACTTCCCAGTGGGAATTTGCTTCGAACCAAAGATTATCTAATTGTACCCGAGTGGAAGCTTGTCCGTTCACCTTGATATCAAAGGTCTTATTGTTGCTGTCTTCGTAGTATGCTTTATGTTGCCGCCTCGTTAAAAACCTTGCCAAGAAAACCTAATTGGGACAAAAGTTGAACGAAGAGAAAAAGAGTGCAGCATATACTTTCCATTTGAGCGTTGTTCATCAGTAATAATATCTTTTGAGATGTGCCACGTTCCAGTTATTGGGCAACTTATCTCCATTCTGGTTCTCTAATGCGTATGAACCTTTCTCGGTGACAACCGAAATCCGGTAGGGACCTTCCCATGTTGAACCTAGCTTACCCACGTTGAGCTCCCGTGTATTTTGGGTTACTTTCCTTAGAACCAAGTCTCTTGCTTTGAAAAATGAAAGTTGGATCTTTGATTGTAATATCGCTCCATCCTCTGATTTTGAGCTACCATTCTTACATGTGCCAAGTCCCTGCGCCCTTCGAGCAGTTCCAGGTTAATTAACATTACTTCATTGTTTGATTCTTCATTTTTCTGAGAATATCTCAAAGTGGGTTCACCCACTTCAACTGGGATTAGGGCTTCGGCATCGTATACGAGGGAAAAAAATTTCTCTTGTACTTGATTTGGCCATTGTTCTGTAGGCCTATAGAACTCCGATAAACTCTTCGGGCCATTTTCCTTTTGCCGCTTCCAACATTTTCTTGAGGTTGTGAATGATCACTTTGTTTGTTGACTCTGCTTGACCATTTGCGCTCATATGATAAGGCAAAGATTTGATTCTCTTTATTTTCAAATCTTTGAGGAACTTTGTAACTTTTGCACCGATAAACTGTGGCCCATTGTAGCATGCTATCTCTTTTGGTATTCCGAACCTGCGAATTAAATTTTCCCACAGGAAGTCTACCACTTCGCGTTCTCCGATCTTCTGATAGGAACCTGCTTCCACCTATTTAGAAAAATAATCAGTCAAAATTAAAAGAAACCTTACCTTTCCGGGAGCCGGTGGTAGTGTTCGACGATATCCATCCCCCATGAACGACCATGGGGGACAACACCGAATGTAAAGGTTCTGTCGGTTGATGTACTAGTTATGTGTAGCGTTGGCACTTATCACATATTCGTACGAAATCTTTGGCGTCTTTCTCCATGCGAAGCCAATAATATCATGCCCATACCAACTTCAGGACCAAAGAATTTGCGCCTGAGTGATTTCCGCATATCCCTTCGTGGATTTCTCTCATGACATAATTGGCTTCTGATGCTCCTAAGCACCGGACAACAGGCCTTGGAAAGAATTTCTATACAATTGGCCTTTCTTGAAGCTATAACGTGCAACTTTGATGCGTAACACCCGTGATGCTTTGGGATCGTCGGGAAACTTTTCGTGCTTGAGGTAGTTGAATATTTCATTTCTCCATTCCCAGACCATATTAGCCGAATTTACCTCATAATAACCATTTGTATCAAGGACTGAGCTCGTCAATTGTACCATAGTTCCGGACTCTGATCCCTTTATTTTCGTCGATGAACCTAAGTTTGCTAATGCATCCGCTTCTAAATTATCCTCTCTCAGGATATGAGTGATTGACCACTCCCGGAATCATGCCAGAAGGCCCCCAACATTTATCACGTATTGTTCCATGCGTCCTTCTTTGGTATCAAAGATCCCGTAGACCTAATTTACCACAAGTTGTGAGTCACATTTGATTTCGATAACCTCGGAATCAAGTCCCCGAGCCAATTCGAGCCCTGCAATCAAAGCTTCATACTCTGCTTCATTATTAGTTAAATGGATCGTTTGATGGCTTGCCTTAAGGTTTCCCCCGAAGGCATGATTAAAACTATTCTGAGCCCGGACCCTTTTACGTGTGAGGCTTCATCCGTAAATAAGGTCCAAACTCCTGATGTCTTTTCTGACACCATTACTGCCTCCTTGGTTGAAAGAGGTAGTAGTCCCGGACTAAAATTGGCCATGAAGTCACCCAAGACTCGTGACTTAATTGCAGTCCTCGATTTATATTCTATATCGAATTCACTCATTTTGACGGCCCATTTGGCCAATCTTCCCGAGAGCACGGGTTTATGAAGGATGTTACATAAAGGGAAAGTAGTCACCACACCTATTGGGTGGCATTGAAAATAGGGTCTCAGCTTCCGAGCGACGACTACGAGAGCTAAGGCCAGTTTTTTCAAAAGTTGGTAGCTAGTTTCTGCTCCCGTTAAAATTTTGCTAACGTAATAAATGGTAAATTGTGTACCATCGTCCTCCCGAACCAAAACTGCACTTACCGCAACTTCTGAAATCGCGAGGTAGACTAGCAATGTTTCACCTTCTTTTGGTTTAGAAAGCAATGTAGGGCTTGATAAGTACTTCTTGAGGTCCCTCAGAGCCTGCTGGGACTCTGGTGTCCATTCGAAATTCTTCTTCTTTTTTAGTAATGTGAAGAAGCGATAACATTTTCTCGACAACCGAAAAATGAACCTGCTCAAGGCTGCTAATCTTCCTGTGAGTCTTTGAACTTCTTTTACGTTCGACAATTGATCCGGTATATCCTCTATAGCCTTGAGTTTGTCGGAGTTTACCTCAATTCCCCTATGTGAGACCAGAAATCCTAGAAACTTACCAGAATTAACCCTGGACTTGCATTTCTCGGGATTAAGTTTCATGTTATGCTTCCTCAAGATGTAGAGTGTTTCTTGCAGATGTATAAGATGGTCACATGCATTCAAAGACTTAACGAGCATATCGTCTATATAAACCTCCATAGTTTTTCCTATTTGTTTTTCAAACATCTTATTTACGAGCCGTTGATAAGTGGCTACTGCGGTTTTCAACTCTAAGGGCATTACATCGTAGCAATATGTACCGAAATTTGTTATAAAAGAAGTTTTTTCCTAATCTTCCGGGTTCATCTTGATTTGGTTGTACCCGTAATAAGCATCGAGGAAATTCATCAACTTGTGTCAGGCCGTGGCATCAATCATTTGATCGATATTTGGTAGAGGAAACGAATCTTCCGGGCACACCTTATTAAGATCTATATAGTCTACACACATACGAAATTTATTGTTCTTCTTAGGAACTACTACTACATTGGCTAGCCAGTCTAGATATCTTACCTCTCTGACCGAACTGATTTTAAGCAAGCAGGTTACCTCCTCTCTGACGAATTTATTCCTGGCCTCGCCAATAGGGAGCTTCTTCTGTCATATCGGTGGTACGTTGGGATCCAAACTTAGCCTGTGCATGGATATTTCCGTCAGGATACCTGTCATATCCTCGTGTGACCATGCAAAACAATCAACATTAATTTTTAGTAATTCAATAAAACCATACCTGAGCACGGGGTGCAGTCCTGTCCCCAAGTGAAATTTTCTTTCTAAGAATTCTTCGAACAATGCCACTTGCTCCAGTTCCTCTGCCGTAGATTTCATTACGTCTGTCTTTTCCGGAACATGGAAATATCTCGGCACCTAATATTGTTCTGAAAACTCTACCCCTGGAATAACCTCTTCTAACTCGGGAGTAGGTGCCGATTCCTATAATTGCTATATCGTGCGCTCCTTCCCTTTGCTACTAGAAATTGAGATTGCATTCATCTCCCTTGCTGCCGGTTGGTCACCTTTTATCTGCTTGATTCCTTCGGGGGTTGGAAACTTCAGTAATTGGTGAAATGTCGAAGGTACAACTTTCATTTCGTGTGATTATGGCCTTCCTAAGATGATGTTGTACCCCATATCACCATTCACTACTTTGAATAGAGTTATTTGCATTACTCCTTCAGCGTTCACGAGCAGCAAGATCTTTCCCCGGGTCGTCACGCTCACAAGGTTGAATCCAGCGAGGAGTTTTGTTGTTGGAATAATGCTTCCGATGATTTTAGCTTGTTCCAATACTCTCCATTGTATGATATTAGCCGAACTTCCTAGATCCACTAGAACACACTTAATTTTAAAATCTAACACATTTAAAGAGATTACCAGTGCGTCATTGTGTGGTAATAGCAATCCGTTTGCGTCTTCCTCCGTGAAAGTGATATCGTCCTCCCGGAGTCTTTTTTTTGTTAGTTATTGATACTTTAGTCTTCTTTGCCGCCGAAAATATGACCCCGTTAATCTCGTTCCCCCCAAAGATCATATTGATTCAGAATTTACAAAACTAGTGTGTAATAAAAATAGGTCATATGTCTAAAATATACATAGGCGATTAAAAATTTTAAAGCTACCATGAACAAGAGGCAGCAATGACTGGAACGCAGGTACATTTTCAGATCTAGCTCCCGCCGTACGCAGCAACATCAGCATCAGAAATCTGCACACAAGGCGCAGAAGTATAGTATGAGTACAACCGACCACATGTACTCAATAAGTAACAATCATAACCTTAGGTTAAAAGTAGTGACGAGCTAAGATAAGGGTCCCAATAACTAATAACATCTCATAACAATACAATTTAAAGCAACACAAGTAATAACTCAATAATAACATGCTCGACTCGTATATAGGTCTGGAAAATAAACAGTTTCTTTTCAAGTATAACAGTAAAACTCAAATCTATTGCCGAAAGTCACCGAAATATGAGTAAGTCTGAGATCTGTGATTTTTCTCAAAAACTTTAACGACAGATAAGAAATTTCATCATCAGATGGCATGAGGAAAAATACTTCTCTATGCCTACGTATCAAGTATGCATGTCTAATGCAATGCAGCACAGTGATGAACTCATGTACTCACACTCTCAGAGTACTCAATCACTCAGTATTGTATATGGCCAATCCATCCCAGGGAAGATCCATCCCATATATATATATATATATACATATATATATATATACACACACACACACACACACATACATTCAGTCACTCACTATTGTACAAGGCCAATCCATCCCAGGAAACTCGATCCCAAATCTAAATAAATAAGGCAAATCCGTGCCTAGGGAACTCCACCCCAAATATAAATAAATAAGGAAACTCCATGCCTAGAGAACTCCATCCCAAATATAAATAAATAAGGCAACTTCATGCCTAGAGAACTCCATCCCAAATATAAATAAATAAGGCAACTTCATGCCTAGAGAACTCCATCCCGAATATAAATAAATACGACAACTCCATGCCTAGAGAACTTCTTCCCAAATATAAATTAATAAGTAACCTTCATGCCAAGGGAACTCCATCCCGAATATAAGTAAATAAGGCAACTCCATGCCCAAGGAACTCCATCACAAATATAATATCTATTGCGCTCGCTGTGGGGTGCAGACTCAGGAAAGGCTCCTTCAGCCCAAGTGTTATAATAAGCCAGGTCCTGGCATAAATAAATAAAAACTTGTTGCAGTGTGCAACCCGATCCCATAATATCCTCATAATCAGGCCCTCGGTCTCACTCAGTCATCAATCTCTTCAGACTCTCGGGCTCACAATGTCATAAAACTAGCCCAAAATGATGATATGATGTATCAATAAATGACAACAGAGACTGAGATATGATATGCAATGAATGAATATGATTGAGTATGAAATTACAGTTTAAACATATAATTCGGCAGTAGAAATAACCTCAGTGGGTCCTAATAATACCAGGATTTGCCTAAGCATGATTTCTAATATGAATAATAGCTCAGTTTCTCTAACACATGTAAACTATATGAAAAAATACAAGTTAATTGACTACATAGCTCTACGGAATCGAATGAGTCTCAATTTCTACGGTGCACGCCCACACTCCCATCACCTAGCATGTGCGTCACCTCAAAACAAATCACATAATACGTATAATCAGGGTTCATACCCTCAGCTCCTAGTTTAGAAATGTTACTTACCTCAAACTGTGCAACTCTCTATTCCAATATGCCTTTGCCTCACGAATCGGCCTCTGAACACCTCGAATCTAGTCACAATTAATTCGATACAGTCAACACAAATTATAGGAATCAATTCCATATGAAAATACTAAATTTCCCAATTAAATCCGAAAATCCACCCAAAATCGACAGTAGGGCCCACGTATCGGAACCTAACAAAAGTCATAATACACATTACGAAGCTGCTCAAGACCTTAAGCTACCGAACGGGACGCTAATTCTCAAAATGACAAGTTGGGTCATTACATTATCCCCCATATAAATATACGTTTGTCCTCGAACGTGCCAAGAGTTGTTCCTAAACCTTCAAATCACTTTTTCACCTTACCATGCACATACCCGGGGGTGATGACAATACAACATAATTGAAGATCATTACTTAAATCTTAGTCCGTAAACCTTGAAATTCAATTTCCAACATTCAGAATTTCTTTTCAAGACCCGAATCTCACATCTACACACTGGATAAGTCTGAACAAACTGTATCAAGCCATAACCATAACCCAAGATGTAATCACATGATATACCATGCAACTCACATACTCGTAGCAATAATTTCTAATCATCATATTTGCTTAAAGACGAACTTGATACCGGTGATAAACCTCATATATAAAAAACATTGTTCAAAACCTCTATACACTGCCGATGATGAAAGAAACACTCAAAACTCATAACTACTCATCAGATCAACTAGTCATGAAGCTCTCTCGCCCCAACCATAACCATAATCACTTTCTAAGTCGACTTTCGATATCATCCTCCCAAATATACCGTGATCAAATCTGATAGTACCCATTCTAGGTCCAATGACCTTATATTATCAAATATAACTACTCTAGCTATTCCGGTACAGAACATTATTTAAAACCAACTCATCAAATTCCGTAAGAAGAACATTTGTGTGTGCATGTGCACAATTTTCTCAAATTGCCCTGATCAGGCAATATCATAGCATGTAGAGGAAGGAAACAATTAATCAGATAAATGGTCAAGGAAACACAAATTCCACACGTTGCACGGACAACTCACGTGCTAACAATAGAACCCGCACGGACAACAATATATGGATCTGCACGGACAACTCACGTGCCAATAAGATAATTCGCTCGGTAAAGTCCCAGGCCTCTAGTCCAACATATCATATGTGAGTATTTAAACATGTATATGATGAGTGAGATACAATTTTCATGTTCCTGGACTAGTATAAATGACATGCTAAAGTGTAGGCATGTACAAAGTGTGCTATCACAGCTCAAATCGGCAAGTTATCGCATAATTGGTAACTACCAAGTTTATTCAGGGAATTAGCTTTTTTTGTAACCTCAAGTATGGCTAAGATAGTTCTCAACAAACGTACAAATACAAGAACATTATAACTTTAAGCTTAACAGTCAACTCTAGGCATATCATAGTCTAAGCAATTTTTCGAGTATGAATACTTGCCCCGACGCCTGCACATGGGCTCAAACCTCACATATATACGCACTCGTAGCGCGTAGCTATCACAAATAATTAACACAACTAGTGCCTCCACTGAGTTTAAATAAAATACTCACCTCAGATAGGTCACAACCCTGAAACAATATGCTTCTGAGAACTCCCAGTCTCCATATTCATAGAACACATGAATCATCGTAACTGGTCCCAACTCCAGCACTCGAATGACTAACGCATCTTTCATGCACGATCATCCCACGAGGAATAATTCTATAATTATTTCGTGCTACATAGCAAAAATTCGAATATCATCAGTCGATCAACCACGTGAGTACCGTAATACCAATGAAACATCTGTAAGTCAAAACACAATACACCTTCTAAAATACGTACCCATCTCAGGAAATACCAAGTAGTAATAGTATTCACCTAGTCATATGAAACAACCCATTTTGTCTAAGAATTCATGACCATCCCTTCAAAACTGAACCGTCATCTTATACATGCAAATCTTTCAAATCTTAATCTCACCCCCACGCACCGCCTCTGTTATGCCATTACATGAAAACACGAGAATCTCATTTCCAGTCTGAGTAATCAGAAAATTACATACCCGGTCAGTTAGAAACCTTCTTCTTGCTTTCTTCCAGGAGAAAATCACAATACACAATACATTCCCCACACCGATAAAAAATATCTGGTTCAAACCATGGTAGAAACCATCAAGAACACTTTGAAATCCATTTGCATATAACCAAGCTATCATAACTGAATTCTTCTAACTCGACCAAGCCACACAGGTCACCAAACCCAAGAATATTGCCATATATACATTTCTAATCTATTAGAACCCTCTCGAGAGTCATCGACTCTTCTAAAACCTAAATTGTACCACCCAAACGGGCCGAAAGACATGTGCCTCATTAGCGCAACAACACTCAAAGAAGTAATCCTGCTTTAATACCACCAATCAAATTCATACTCCATACGCACTACATCCTTTAAATAACAACTTAATCATTACATGATTTTTATATTTTCATAAAGTGTAATGTAACCCGTATTCAGGAATTTCCTTACTCGAGTCATCCCCGATCTCAACCTCTGCAGTTATAACAGATCCGCAAGTATGTCTCAGACCAAAACTAAAATTTAACATATAACTGTGAAATTGAATTGTCAATAGTAGGCTCTCCTACTTTGCTCAAAGCCATAGAACAAAACACTCGNATTCGAATATCATCAGTCGATCAACCACGTGAGTACCGTAATACCAATGAAACATCTGTAAGTCAAAACACAATACACCTTCTAAAATACGTACCCATCTCAGGAAATACCAAGTAGTAATAGTATTCACCTAGTCATATGAAACAACCCATTTTGTCTAAGAATTCATGACCATCCCTTCAAAACTGAACCGTCATCTTATACATGCAAATCTTTCAAATCTTAATCTCACCCCCACGCACCGCCTCTGTTATGCCATTACATGAAAACACGAGAATCTCATTTCCAGTCTGAGTAATCAGAAAATTACATACCCGGTCAGTTAGAAACCTTCTTCTTGCTTTCTTCCAGGAGAAAATCACAATACACAATACATTCCCCACACCGATAAAAAATATCTGGTTCAAACCATGGTAGAAACCATCAAGAACACTTTGAAATCCATTTGCATATAACCAAGCTATCATAACTGAATTCTTCTAACTCGACCAAGCCACACAGGTCACCAAACCCAAGAATATTGCCATCGAAACATTTGTAAAGTGTCACCACATCATAATTATCCCAAAAGAACTGAAGATACCATTACTATACTGGTCTAGCCTACTACCCAATTGTCCTATTTTCTTCGAGTTTCTTCTGAATTACCCTCAAGTTGACACTTCTCCTTGTCAGAACACTACAATCCTTACCCAAAGCTCACTACAAGACATCCCAACATAAAACCACACTGCCCTAAGTCCTATAAGCCATTGTATTCTTCTTAAGAACCTCAATAAATACCACAACCGAGACACCCAGTCTTAAGGACCTTATGTGAATTTAAAATTATTCCTTTTTCCTTTCTTATACTGAAATGTAGACTCCATAGTCAAACAGAATTATAGCACGTCCCGATACCATCCAGTGTAAGTAACCGATTCTAGTGATATACAAATTCGAAAAACTTTCAATTGCCACATATACATTTTGAATCCATTTGAACCCTCTCGAGAGTCATCCACTCTGTTCAAATCTAATTTGCTCTGCCCAAACTGGCCGAAAGAAACGTGCTCCTTTAGCACAATCAACACTCAAAGAAGTAACCTTGCCTTAACATGACCAATCAAATTCATACTTTGTGCGCACTACATCCTTCAAAATAATAACTTAATCATTCCATAATTTATATATTTTCATAAAGTGCAATGTAACCCGTATCCAGGAATTTTTTTACCTGAGTCATCCTCGATCTCCACCTCTGCAAGTTATAACTAACCCACAAGTATGCCTCAGACTAAAACTAAAATTTAACATATATCCATGAAATTGAATTGTCAATAGCAGGCTCCCCCACTTGGCTCAAAGCCATACAACAAAACACTCCATAACTCACAATACCTATACTTTATTACTGCCATAATACTGCAGTCNCAAGTATGGCTAAGATAGTTCTCAACAAACGTACAAATACAAGAACATTATAACTTTAAGCTTAACAGTCAACTCTAGGCATATCATAGTCTAAGCAATTTTTCGAGTATGAATACTTGCCCCGACGCCTGCACATGGGCTCAAACCTCACATATATACGCACTCGTAGCGCGTAGCTATCACAAATAATTAACACAACTAGTGCCTCCACTGAGTTTAAATAAAATACTCACCTCAGATAGGTCACAACCCTGAAACAATATGCTTCTGAGAACTCCCAGTCTCCATATTCATAGAACACATGAATCATCGTAACTGGTCCCAACTCCAGCACTCGAATGACTAACGCATCTTTCATGCACGATCATCCCACGAGGAATAATTCTATAATTATTTCGTGCTACATAGCAAAAATTCGAATATCATCAGTCGATCAACCACGTGAGTACCGTAATACCAATGAAACATCTGTAAGTCAAAACACAATACACCTTCTAAAATACGTACCCATCTCAGGAAATACCAAGTAGTAATAGTATTCACCTAGTCATATGAAACAACCCATTTTGTCTAAGAATTCATGACCATCCCTTCAAAACTGAACCGTCATCTTATACATGCAAATCTTTCAAATCTTAATCTCACCCCCACGCACCGCCTCTGTTATGCCATTACATGAAAACACGAGAATCTCATTTCCAGTCTGAGTAATCAGAAAATTACATACCCGGTCAGTTAGAAACCTTCTTCTTGCTTTCTTCCAGGAGAAAATCACAATACACAATACATTCCCCACACCGATAAAAAATATCTGGTTCAAACCATGGTAGAAACCATCAAGAACACTTTGAAATCCATTTGCATATAACCAAGCTATCATAACTGAATTCTTCTAACTCGACCAAGCCACACAGGTCACCAAACCCAAGAATATTGCCACATATACATTTCTAATCTATTAGAACCCTCTCGAGAGTCATCGACTCTTCTAAAACCTAAATTGTACCACCCAAACGGGCCGAAAGACATGTGCCTCATTAGCGCAACAACACTCAAAGAAGTAATCCTGCTTTAATACCACCAATCAAATTCATACTCCATACGCACTACATCCTTTAAATAACAACTTAATCATTACATGATTTTTATATTTTCATAAAGTGTAATGTAACCCGTATTCAGGAATTTCCTTACTCGAGTCATCCCCGATCTCAACCTCTGCAGTTATAACAGATCCGCAAGTATGTCTCAGACCAAAACTAAAATTTAACATATAACTGTGAAATTGAATTGTCAATAGTAGGCTCTCCTACTTTGCTCAAAGCCATAGAACAAAACACTCGATAACTCACAATGCCCATACTCTATTACTGTTATAATACCGCAGTCAGTTCAACGAAGATTTTTGTCAAGCTCATGCAATACCAACCATAAAATACCTCAATCATCCGCAAAGCTCGCATCCATTCTCTTGACAGTGAAGTCAACTTTCTCAATCAGATTCAAATTCAAATTCAAATCTCAACACATATACCCCGCTGGTAGAAAAGAAACTCTCTACTCAATATTATAAGGAACACACCTATATAAATTACTCCGCATGAGATAACCCACCTGTTTAGCCTCAAATTGGCATCTTGTTATACCATTTCGCATCCACAATTACTAAGTTGTGGTCTAAACTTGGCCTCAAGTCCTCTAGACTGGCCCATCACCAAAACACAGAATACACATCACAACCTTAGTTCATGGAATCACAAGCCGGCGATGCACAACTGATATAGAGCGCTCACATACTCGTACGAGTGAGTGGAATAAATTCAAAGAGGTACGCTTCAAGACGAATCGGTGTCGCACGATAAGGAAAGAAAGATGGGAAGTTTATCCTAAAATGCCATGTAGCCTCTTGAAGATAAGTATGGACGTCATCATACCGATCTGCAAGACTCTACTAGACACTTGCTCATGACTTGTAGAACCTATGAACCTAGAGCCCTGATACCAACTTGTCACGACCCAAAATCCAAGTATCCGTGATGATACCTAACCCAACCCGTTAGGTAAGCCAATTTGCAAATATCCGATTCAAATGATATTTAACTGACTCTAATACACTCCCCAAGGACTGGTAGTACAAATCATGAGCTTCTAAGATTCAGAATATAGTTCTGGAAAATAAAAATTTTCTTTTCAAGTATAACAATAAAACTCAAATCTTTTGCCAAAAGTCACCGAAATATGAGTAAGTCTGAGATCTGTGATTTTTCTTAAAAACTTTAATGACAAATAAGAAATTTCATCATCAGATGGCATGAGGAAAAAATACTTCTCTATGCCTACATATCAAGTATGCGTGTCTAATGCAATGCAGCACAGTGATGAACTCCCATACTCACACTCTCGGAGTACTCAATCACTCAGTACTATATATGGCCAATCCAGCCCAGGAAAGATCCATCCCATATATATATATACGTAATAACTGACATTCTGTCACTCAATACATTAGAGGGCCAAAGTAGCCCATGGAACTCTATCCCAAATATAAATAAATAAGGCAACTCCATGCCTAGGGAACTCCATCCCAAATATAAATAAATAAGGCAACTTCATGCCTAGGAACTCCATCCCAAATATAAATAAATAAGACAACTCCATGACTAGGGAACTCCATCCTGAATATAAATAAATAAGGAACCTTCATGCTCAGGGAACTCCATCCCGAATATAAATAAATAAGGCAACTCCATGCCCAAGTAACTCCATCCCAAATATAATATCTATTGCGCTCATTGTGGGGGTGCAGGCTCGGGAGTGGATCCTTCAGCCCAAGTGCTATAATAAGCCAGGTCCAAGCATAAATAAATAAAAACATGTTACGGCGTGCAACCCGATCCCATAATAACCTCATAATCATGCTCTTGGTCTCACTCAATCATCAATCTCTCCAGTCTTTCGGGCTCACGATGTCATGAAACTAGCCCAAAACGATGATATGATGTATCAATAAATGACAACAAAGAGTGAAATATGATATGTAATGAATGAATATGACTGAGTATGAAATTACAGTTTAAACATATAATTCGGCAGTAGAAATGATCTCAGTGGGTCCTAATAATACCGGCATTTTCCTAAGCATGATTTCTAACATGAGTCATAACTCAGTTTCTCTAACACATGTAAAATACATGGAAATATACAAGTTAATTGACTACATAGCTCTACGGAATTGACTGAGTCTCAATTTCTACGGTGCACGCCCACACACCCGTCACCTAGCATGTGCATCACCTCCAAACAAATCACATAACACGTATAATCAGAGTTCATACCCTCAGCTCCAAGTTTAGAAGTGTTACTTACCTCAAACCTTGCAATTCTCTATTCTAATATGCCCTTGCCTCACGAATCGGCCTTTGAACGCCTCGAATCTAGTCACAATTAATTCGATATAGTCAACACAAATTATAGGAATAATTTTTATATGAAAATACTAAATTTCCTAATTAAATCTGAATATCCACCCAATATCGACAGTGGGGCCCACGTATCTGTGATGACCCAAAATGTCATTTTTAAATTTAATAAGTAATTCTGTATTCTAAGACCTCGAAAAGCACCATTTATCATTTCTCGACTTGCGTGCACAGTCCGTAGAACTTTTCGTGTCACGACCCGAAATTCCCACCTTCGGACCATGATGGCACCTAACATTTCATTTGCTAGGCAAACCAACGTTAGAATAATATTAACCAATTTGTAAACAATCTTTAAATTATTAATATTCAAAGAAACAAATGCGGAAGCAAAGTTTGATATATAGTAAAATAATCCATAAAAATAACGGCGTCTAAATACCATCCTAGAATTGGTGTCACAAGTGCACGAGCATCTAGAATAAATACTATTAAAGGCCTGAATAAAATAAAGCTGTCTGGAAATAAACACACAACTAAAGTAAAATAGATGGGGACTTCAGAACTGCGGACGCCATGTAGTTATACCTCAAGTCTCCTCTAGTAGCTGAAATCCGAGCAAGTCTATAGTGCGCTGCTGGGACCAACTCCGAAATCTGCACAAGAAGTGCAAAATATAGTATCAGTACAACCGACCCCATGTACTGGTAAGTGCTGAGCCTACCTCGACGAAGTAGTGACGGGGCTAAGACGGGTCACTTACATTAACCTGTATGCAAAATTAGTAAAAACAACAACAATAGAAATAAATCAGGTAATTTATTTATAATAATTGAAGCCAACTCAGCAGTCATAACCAAGTATCATTTCCATTAATTCTGTTGCGGCGTGCAACCCGCTCTCACAATATATTCACATTCAATTATGTTACATCGTGCAATCCGCTCTCACAATATATTCGCATTCAGTTCTGTTACGGCGTGCAACCCGCTCCTCCAATATATTCATTTTCATCAAGTCTGTTGTGGCGTGCAACCCGATCCCCCCAATAT
>AWOL01S0214955.1:0-10356 GCA_000715115.1 Nicotiana otophora
TTATAATCCCATGTGGATCATAAGTTAATAAATAACTTGTAACGACCCAACCGACCATTTTGGAAATTTTTGCACCGTTCGATGGCTTAAGGTCTCGAGAAGCTTCATAATGTGTATTATGACTTGCGTGTGTGGTTGATATAATTTTCAGATGATTCAGGATTTAATGAAATGAATAATTTTTATTTTTGAAGCTTAAATGAAAAGAGTTGAACCGAAATTTGACTTTTGTATAGACGCTTCTAAAATGGTATTTGGATGATTTTAATAGCTTTGTATGATAATTTTGGACTTAGCCGTGCGTCCGAATTTGGATTTTGAGGTCCGTAGGGTAATTTGATGCATTTTGGCAAAAGTTGAAGTTTTTGAAGGTTTAGAGGTTTGACTGAAAGTTGATCTTTGTGATATCGGGGTCAGAAAATAATTTCAAGAGTTGGATTAGCTCTGTTATGTCATTGGGAACTAGCATACTAAATTTGGCATCATTTCGGGTTGATTTGATATGTTTCGGCGCGAGTTTTAGAAGTTTTGGAAATTTATAAGTTCGATTCGTGGTGCGATTTATAGTTTCGAGGTTGTTTGATGTGATTTGAGACCTCAAGCGGGTCCATGTTATGTTATAGGACTTTTTGGTACATTCGGACAGGGTCTCGAGGGGCTCGGGTGAGTTTCAGATGAGCTTCGGATCAAGTGGAGCATTTTTGGGCGAGGCATGCTTGGGCTGAGTTCTGATGTGGTCGCACCTGTAGACCACTAGGCGCAGGTGCGATGATGAAGGAGCAGAAGTGAGAAAAGGCTGGGCTTGGGAGGCTTCACATGTGCGGGAGATGGGCACGCTCATACGGCTTCGCATAAGCAATATGTTGGTGGAATAAGTGACTTGGGGCGTCGCACCTGCAGTTGTGCTGAAGCGGAGGAAGGTCCATAGGTATGAGGGGTTGGATGTTGAGTGGAATCCGCAGATGCGAAACTTTTCTCACAAATACCAGTGTGCAGGTGCGCAAATCCTGTCCGCAAAAGCAGAAGGCGCTGGGCAGAACATATATTTCGAAGGGGTTTGAGGATTTATTCATTGTTTGAGTTGTAGACCTCGGTTTTGACAGATTGTTTCTGCGTATTTCAAGAAACTCATTGGGTTAAGTGTTCTCTATTCGAATCTTGTTATATTTCATGAATCCATTGCTATTTACATCATTTAATTAGTGAATTAAGTTGGAAAATTTGGGAAACATTTATAGAAATCATTCATAATATAAAATGGTGATTTGAAGGACGAATGGACATTGGAATTATGTAATTCTTGTATGGTTGGACTCGTTATCGAATGTGTGTTCGGTTTTTATAATTTTGGTCGGGTTACGAGACGTGGGCATGGTCGACCTTTTGGAGCAATTTTTCAATTATTATCTAAGATCATTATTTCATTATTTAAATTAGTTTCCTATAGTTATATTTATAGTATGAAATTATTTTGGCTAGATTCGAGCCGTTCGGAGTTGGAAAATTTATGGAAAGGCCTTCTAATTGATTGATTGAGCGTGGTTCAAGGTAAGTATCTTGCGTAACTATGTGTGGGGGAATTACCCCTTATGATTTGAGTCTTTTTGCTAATTGTTTCATGTGAAGGCCGAGTACGGAAGGTGTTGAGTACGTGCTCAGACTTATTTGTGGAAATTTGACCGTCTAGTGCTCTTAGGTTCTTATGTCCATTATATATGAAGTTGTTTTGTTATGTAAAATTCCATATTTACTAATTCACCCTTACGTGTCTTAATTGGAATTAATTGCTTCATGTTCTACCTTTATTGCCGATTAAACTCTTATGTGCCTTAACTGAAGTTGTTGCCCCTGTTTCATGTCATGTTATCCTTTCCGTAATTGCTTATCCTTTATTGAAATTATTATTATTTCTTTCGTAATTTCTTAGCCTTAATTGAAGTTTGTTATCCCTTTCATTGTTGACGTATTCATATTTGGGGTCATTGATTTATGCTATCTCTCTTGTCGTCGAATTGCACTTTCGTGGAATCATTGTTACACATTACCTCTCCTTTATTGAACTATTCTTGTTGAGACTTTTATTTTCCTGTTGTGTCTTTCTATGTGAGTTTATTCTTACGTTTCTTTATGTTCTGAAGTTCTTGTATTGATTTACTTGTCGTGTTCTCGTGTTATTGTTGTTGTTGCTATTGTATTTAGTGTTGCTGAGCAGAGATCTATATGTGGTTTTGATATTGCAACTATTTTGAGGAAATATTATGGCATGTAGGTACATATCGCGAAAGTCATTTATTTGAGTTTTGTTTTTGGCATACGTGTTTTGTTGAGAAAATGGTTTATGTGTTTGCACGAGGTTTTTTCCGTGCGGTTGTTATTGTGTTGCACATGGTTTCTGCCGTGCGGTTGTTATTGTGTAACACGAGGTTTCTGGCGTGCTGTTGTTATTTCTACGCATGCAGTGGTATAAGGTCTGGGTGTTGAAACGCATGCGGTGAGATAAGGTGTGCTTAAAACGCGTGGCTAGTAGGGGAACTACTAAAAGCCATGCGGTGGTAAGGTGGGCCAAAACGTGGGATGCTATTTCGGGAAAATAATTTTCAAAAACTAAATATAAGGGCTTCCGTGGTGATATAAGGAAAGTTATGATTCATTTACGATTTAAGACTACGAGGCGGTAACTCGAGAGTGCTCTTGTAGTCATTTCCCCTTTTCTGTGCACTTGTCTTTGATTGTTGTTTTCCTTAGAATACTATTAATTATTTTCCTTCGTGTTGCACTATTTGCTCAGCTCTGTGTAGCTAATCTTGCTGTGCTGGTCGCTGCTTCAAACTTCATTGCTGCTTCTTTTACACCGTGCATTTCGTGGTGATCGTTGCTTATGTGCCATTCATTGACTCCACTTTTATTTGTTGACTTGAATTATGGTAGAACACTTGCATAAGCATACACGTAGTTAAATAACCCATATCAGTTTTAAAAGGTGAATCCTGACGACATTAACCATTGCACGTACTCTTGTCTTCTTGCCTTATATATGGGGATTGTTCTATTGGCATGTGAGTCGTCCGTGCGGTTATGAGTTGTAATGTGGGAACAAGATGCCAAGTGATTAGGGTTCATGAATTACGACCCCTGAGCTGTGGTTATGAGGTTCGGTACCTCGTGGAAATGCTTGAACATATTTGGTGTGAAAGCGGTTGTTCTCATTGAGTTGTTGCTGGTTCTCCCTTTATCTGGTTTCTCCGCACTTAGATTGTGATTAGTTACTCTACAACATTATTACCTGACTCCTTCCCTTTGAACATTTTTGTTACTAGTGTATCATTGCAAATATTGTCTTATATTCTTTATCTTTCTTAGCTTTAGATTAATATTGTTTCTCTGTTAGTTCATCTACGTACTTGTTTAGGTTGTTTAGTCCGGTAGGTGTCTTGACTGTCCCTCGTCACTACTCCACCGAGGTTAGCCTTGATACTTACTAGGTACCGCTGTGGTGTACTGATGCCTTGGTTGTTGTTGATTATTAGCTGGTTGGTCGAGCTATGGAGACTCAAGGTAAACCTATCGTCACGTTCGTAGGCCTCTGAGTCACCTTCTGATATTTTCATTATACTGTTTAATTCCATCCGAACAGTTGTATTTAGGGATTTTCTAGCAAGTTTAGTAGAGCTTATGACTTGTACTACTGGTTTTGGGAATTGTAATTTGTATAAGAGTTTTATCTCGTATTTTTCATTTGATGGTAAAATTCTTCTAATTATTTAGTAAGTGTTAGGCTTATAGGTGTTGCAACTTCACCTTCATGGGTTCAGTTTTTAGGGATATTCTTGATAGAGTTTCTTCCCTAGACCCTTCGGGATGCATGGCGCATGAGTTTAAGCAGCTGCGCCAGGGCACTATGTCAGTGTCAGTGTATGTCGCTATATTCAATGAATTGTCCAGACATGCACCTACTTTGGTTTCTACAATTGGAGAGTGAGTCTATATGTTCATTGAGGAGCTCAGTCATGATATCCAGTTTAGCATGGCTCGGGATTTGGAGTCGATATTCTATTTCAGCAGGTGGTAGATATCGTTTGCCGATTAGAAGTCATGCGGGGACAAGAGATAGAGGACAGGGAGGCTAAAGCGGCCTCGTGGACTGGATATACCTATTGGGTCCTATTTCGGAGGCAGAGTATGGCATGGTAGAGGTTTTGTGGGTCAGCCAGTTCTATTTGCACTTAAGGTTTTGCACGGTGTTCCAGGTACCCATGGGTCTCAGAGTACCCATCTCGGAGAGCTTCCACAGCCACATCAGCGGAGAGGTTGCTTTGAGTGTGGAAATACCAACCACATGGTGAGAGACTATCCCAGACTCTAGACAGATGTATCATAGCGGGGTATTTAGGCTATGAGTTCTGCTTCGGCTGCTGATATCCCTGCACCGCCAGCTTGGAGTGCAGGTCAGGCGAGTAGAGGGCGCCTAAGAGGGGGAGGCTTGACCCATTGATATGTTTTTAATGGTAGGGCTGAGGCCGCTACACCAGATGATGTAGTACAATTATGGTTTCGATTTGTTATAGAGAAGCATCATTCGTATCTTGTTCCAGTTCTGCTTATCGGGGTGAGTCCTCCTATTTTACTTCACGTATGAGTGAGTTTTGTGATTTTGTACTCTGCTTATGTGTTTACCCTGTTGGGAGATTTATAGTAGTATCCCATATCTATCATGTAATTTTAATTCATTATTGAGAGCTATGAGATTAGAATTGAATTTATGTTACTAATTACGGTAGTTTTCTTGTGATTTTAGGATGGTTGGCCACGATTTGTGGTTTAGATGTTCTACTAGTGTGGGAGTTCAGTGTGTGTTGTGATTTTGTTGGCGGAATTGAATTAGAGGAAGGTTTCAGTTGTTATGATGTGTATTCTACTTGTGATTCAGAGTTGAGGGTGGGATATTCGCGCATTCATGTGATTTGATATGTTTGAGTCGGGCTACGAGCCGCGGTGGAGTTATATCAGGATGAGATCCTTATGATTTATTCATATGCTATGATTCTGCCTTTCTGAAATTTATTTGTAGTATGATACTAATAGAAAGTGGTGCCTGTCGGGCTTGTTTGATAGTTATCTTATATGTTTCTCCTTACATATTTAGTCATGTTCGTGTTGTGCTAATTGAGTTTTAGCTTGCGAGGTGTGCCCCGGTGGCGTTAAATGTGTTGTTTTGATTCAAGTGAATAGTTACGAGGTATTCATGTCTCTTGCATCGTTGTCAGTGTTGTGAAGGTGTGAAACAGGGTTTTAACGGATATGAGGTTAATTGTCGGTACTGTATTTGATTATAGGCAGCTACTATGGCTAGAGTTATTTTTTAAGGCATATGTGTGATGGGTTACGTCGTGTGGTTGAACCTGGTGGGTGTAGGCATAAGTTGTTACAGTTGGTTGAGGTTGGTACCGTGTGTTGATGTAGAAATTGGGTCTTTAGGAAATGAGTGGATGGTGAGAAATTTGGTTCTAAGGTTTGCCAGTGTGGGTGGAAGGAATAATATTCAGTTGATATGGCGTTGTCAGACCTATGTGGATTGGGGTGACGTGGAGTCACCTGCGAGTATATGTATGATGAGTACATTCAGTGATTTGATGACCTCAGAGTGGTACTGGGCACCTTAGAGGACGAACGTTTATTTAAGAGGGGGAGAATGTAACGATCCGATCGGTCATTTTGGAAATTAGCGCCCCGTTCGGCGGCATAAGGTCTCGAGAAGTTTCGTAATGTGTATTATGACTTGCGTCTGTTGCCGAGATTGGTTTTTAGATGATTCATGATTTAATTGAAAGAACAATTCTTATTTTTGAAGCTTAAATGAAAAACGTTGACCGGAATTTGACTTTTGTATAAATGACTTTAAAATGGCATTTTGATGATCTCAATAGCTTCGTATGGTGATTTTGGACTGAGGTGTGCATCCGGATTTAGATTTGGAGGTCCGTAGGATAATTTGATGAATTTTGGCGAAAGTTGAAAAAGTTGATGTTTTGGAAGGTTGAGAGGTTTGACCGAGAGTTGACCTTGGCGATATCGGGGTCGGAATGTGATTATGATAGTTGGATTGGCTCTGTTATGTTATTTGGAACTAGCATGCAAAATTTGGCGTCATTCCAGGTTGATTTGATATGTTTCGGCGCGAGTTTTAGAAGTTAGAAGATTTGGAAATTTATAAGTTCAACTCATGGTGCGATTTGTAGTTTCGACGTTGTTTGATGTGATTTGAGAACTCGAGCGGGTCCATGTTATGTTAGGACATGTTGGTATATTTTGACAGGGTCCCGAGGGGATCGGGTGAGTTTCGGACGAGCTTCGGATCAAGTGGAGCATTTTCGGTTGAGGCTGGCTTGGGCTGAATTCTGGTGTGGTCGCACCTGCGGACCACTGGGCGTAGGTGCGATGATGGAGGTGCAGAAGGGAGAAAAGGCTGGACTTGGGAGGATTCACAGGTGCAGGAGATGGGCACGCTCATGTGGCTTCGCAGAAGCAATATGTTGGTCGCATAAGCGACTTATTGCGCAGAAGCAGCTCGGGGCATCACACCTGCGATTTCCTTGAAGCGGAAGAAGGTCCGCAGGTGCGAGGTGTTGGCTGTTGAATGGAATCCGTATATGCGGAAACTTGCTCGAAAATGCGAGTGCATAGGTGCGCAAATCCTGTACGCAAGAGCGGAAGGCGCTGGGCAGAACATATATTTCAGAGGGGTTTGAGGATTTATTCATTTTTGGAGTTATAGACTCGGTTTGGGGATTTATTTGGTGGGTATTTCAAGCAACTTATTAGGGTAAGTGTTCTCTACCTGAATCTTGTTATATTTCATGAATCCATTGCTATTTTCATCATTTAATTAGTGAGGTAAGTTAGAAATTTGTGGAAAATTTGTAGAAAGCTTTCAAATTATAAAATGATGATTTGAAGGACGAATTGATATCAGAATTTGGTAATTATTGTATGGTTGGACTCACTATCGAATAAGTGTTTGGTTTTTGTAATTTTGGTCGGGTTCCGAGACGCGAGCTCGGGTCAACATTTTGGAGCGATTTTTCAATTATTAGCTAATATCATTATTTCATTGTTTAAATTGGTTTCCTATAGTTATATTTATAGTATGAAATTATTTTGGCTAGATTGGAACCGTCCGGAGTTGCAAAATTGATGGAAAGGCCTTCTAATTGAGATTGAGCGGTGTTCAAGGTAAGTATCTTGCCTAACTTTGTGTGGGGGAACTACCCCTTTGGATTTGAGTCTTTGTGCTAATTGTGTCATGTGAAGGCCGAGTACGGAAGGTGTTGAGTACGTGCTCGGGCTTAATTGTGGAAATTTGACAATCTAGTGCTCTTAGGTTCTTATGTCCATTAAATATGAAGTTGTTTTGTCATGTTAAATTCCTCATTTACTAAATTCACCCTTACGTGTCTTAAATTAGAATTAATTGCTTCATGTTCTACCCTTATTGCCGATTAAACTCTTATGTGCCTTAACTGAAGTTGTTGCCCCTTTTTTCGTTATGCTATCCTTTCCATAATTGCCTAACCTTAATTGTTACACATTACCTCTCCCTTGTTGAACTATTCTTGTTGAGACTATTATTTCCCTGTTGTGTCTTTCTCTCTGAGTTCGTTCTTCGGTTTTTTGGTTTACTGAAGTTCTTGTATTGATTTACTTGTCGTATTCTCGTGTTATTATTGTTGTTGTTGTTGTATTCAGTGTTGCTGAGCCAAGGGCTATACGTGGTTGTGATATTGCAACTATTTTGAGAAAATATTGTGGCATGTGGGTATATATTGTGAAAGTCATTTATTTGAGTGGTTATGTTTTTGGCATACGTGTTTTGTAAAGAAATGTTTTTATGTGTTTGCACGAGGTTTCTGCCTTGCGGTTGTTATTGTGTTGCACGAGGTTTCAGCCGTGCGGTTGTTATTGTGTCGCATGAGGTTTCTACCGTACGGTTGTTATTGATACGCATGCGGTGGTATAAGGTATAGGTGTTGAAACGCATGCGGTGAGAGAAGGTGGGCTTGAAACGCATGGCTAGTAGGGGAGCTACTAGAATCCATGCGGTGTGATAAGGTGGGCTAAAATACGGGATGCTATTTCGAAAAAATAGTTTTCATAAACTAAATATAAAGGCTCCTGCGGTGATATAAGGAAAGTTGTGATTCATTTGCGATTTGAGATTACGAGGCGATACCTCGGGGGTTCTCTTGTGGTCATTTCCCCTTTTATATGCACTTGTCTTTGATTGTTATTTTCCTTAGCATACTATTAATTATTTTCCTCCGTGTTGCATAATTTGCTCAATTTTATGTAGCTAATCTTGTTGTGTTGTTCGCTGTTTCAAACTTCATTGCTGCTTCTTTTGCACCATACATTTCGTGGTTATCGTTGCTTATGTTCCATTCAGTGACTCCACAAGTCCTCTGAATTATTGTACATGATGAACCTGTGTCTACAAAGACTCTAAGAGTATTTGACATCAAAACATAGTCGGGATAGAGACCCGGCCTACCCATAAGTCTGTAGCAAAACTCTGACACGAAGACTTACAGACTCGGCTGCACTCCGAATGGAGTAGAGTCTTGCCGATCCTTCGCTGAATGCTAACCTCATCTACTATGAGGGCTTGTCAAACTGATTATCTATACCTGCAGGCATGAATGCAACGTGCACAATAAAAGGACATCAGTACAAATAATGTACTGAGTATGTAGGACATGTAGATCATTATATAAAGAACATGGAAGAAATATGGAATAAAGGACTCAACCTGTAAGTCTGGATAGCTCTATAAATCATGCAATATTTATAATGTCATTCATATGCATATAAATGTCATTTGATACATAGGTATATGCGTACATAACATCATCAAGTCTCTGAGGGCATCCTATCATATCATCTCAGCCTTTGTGAGCAAAATCATCATTGTCTACCAATTGATCAGGTGGTGGTGCGTATATAACACGGTAACCTTTTCCCATACCCCATATATAATATATGCGTATATAACGCAATCTGGTCATAAGTCAATATACATGTATAAATAAATGCAATGTATAATGAAGTGAGTCAATAAGATCTCTCAGAATGTCATGAGACTCATGAACAAACGATGTGGTAGTAGGACACATAGGGAATCAAGAACATAGGCATACCTAGTACTTCTATGAATATGGTCATTTATCAAAGTTGTGTGTTTGCTCGTTTCGCTTGTATCATATGGATCATGCCAAAAGGAAAGAAGGGATAACCTTAACATACCTTAATTGCTCATACGAGCTCGTAGAAAGTCGTAGATGAAGAATCAAACTTGAATAAAGAATTATCCTCAAAGTGAGAACGCTGCTGCCAACGCTTCCTTATACCAAAGTACTTATTCTCAAGGCCAAAGTATGGATTTTCACAAATAAAAGAATGAACTCCTAGCTAAAAGTGTTGCTATATTTCGGTGGTACAAAAGAAAAGATTGAGAACGACATAAAGTTGCTTAGCATATATATACAAAATAAGAGAGAAGTGAGCTCTCAAATGATGCCACATGATTATGGACCATGGTGTCCACCTAGCAAGCTAAGCTCTTTTCAAATATTCCACTTACTACACATTAAATGCTTAGTCAATGGATGCTCCTTGATATGTAGCCACGTGGACATCCTTTTCACCTTGTGCTTGTCCACAAATTCTTATCCTAAAGTACTTCTATTAAAATAACAAATCATGGTACCATACAAAATTAATACATACACTAGAGACCTCCTTTCGATTCTACACATGTAATCCTCTACGTACACACCTAATGACTCATCACCAAACATTACACGTGTAAACCATGCACTTTAAGTGCTATGACTCATATATGCACACTTAGTGCCACCCTTGGCAAAATTAATGCCATGTGGCAACCCATTAAAGTTCCTCTTTACATCTGTCATCCCTTGGTCAACCTTTCATTACATGATGATAGAACATATTTTGCATGTATGGATATATAACACTTACTTTCACTTGTCCACATCCCACATGGATTATGTCCACGTACCATTTATTCAATAGTCCTAATAAATTTCTAGTCTTACACTACAACTTCCAATTTCCTAAATGTTCCATCTTCCTCTATGTCTTAAGAGTTATTTATTGGGCTTTCCTTGATTGCCACGTTGGGAGTCTTATCAAGACAAGCCTATCCAAACATTTCAATTACTTATCCACTCCAATAATTTGATGACTAAGCCACCAAAACTCCCCAATCTTGCCACATAGCTCCAAGACTTGCCTAGTCAATATTGAATTCCCTACTTGCTGCCACCTTAATCCTTATAA
>AWOL01S0214970.1:0-13583 GCA_000715115.1 Nicotiana otophora
ACATAAGAGTTAAGGCCCGTAGACATGTGATACTAGGCTGGACATGATCACTACATATGCTAAGGCAACTCAGTACATGAATTTTATAAGAAGACAACTCAGTTAATGTATTTTAAAAGATGACAAATCAGCAAGAATAAAATTTTTCCATAATCAGCTCGTGTACGCACTACTCACCTCGCGTATACGGCTCTTGCATATCACAAAGTTCTACAACAGTACCAAATTCTAAGGGGATGTCCTCCATACAAAGTTAGACAAGTCACTTACCTCAAGACAAGCTCAATCAGTCAATAAGAATGCCTTTCCCTCGATTTTCCGACTTCGATCGGCTCGAATCTAGTCATAATTAATTCGATTCAATCAATACAAATTACAGGAATTAATTCCATATGGAAATACAATGTTTTCAATAAAACCCGAAATTTAACTCAAAAATAGCCCGTGAGACCCACATATTAGAACCCGATAAAAGTTACAAAATATGAACGCTCATTCAACCACGAGTCCATCCATACCAATTTTACCAAATTCCGACATCAACTCGACCTCCAAATCTAAAATTCTTATTTTGAAATCCCTTGGCCCAAATCCTCTAATTTCACCTCAAAAACATGTAATCTAAGAGAAATACTCAATGATAATCCAATATTATTGACTAACAATGATCACAAGTGACTTACCTCGAGTCTTCCCGTGAATTCTCTCGAAAAAGCTCCCCAAAACAGTGTTTGGAAATGTCCAAAAGTGACAAAAACTCGAAACGCTCTGTTTTTGTACATTGCCTAAAGGTTCCACTTATGCAGAATTTTTAACTGCATCTGCGGTTCTGCCTTTACGGTAAATCTGCCTCTTCTACGATAGCCTTCGCTTATGCAAATAAGGAGTCCGCTTCTGTGATGAAGTGTCCGCTTCTGCTGTCCAAGGCCCCCTTAGCCCAGGATGCATCTACGACCAATGCGTCGCTTCTGCGGTCGCATTTTTGCGACGCCTCATCCGCTTCTATGGTTGCTCTTTTGCGATGCCTCATCCGCTTTTGTGGACCATCCACTTCTGTGATGCCAGGCTCACTTCTGCGAGCTCGCACCTGCGAGCCAAATTCCGCAGGTGCGATTGCATCAGTAGGCAATATCAAGTTTCAATTGTTCTAAGTCTAAATTTGATCCGTTAACCATTAGAAACTCACCCGAGGCCCCCAAGACCTTAACCAAATACACAAACAAGTCCTAAAACGTCATACGAACTTAGGAGAGGCCTCAAATCACATCTCAATTCAATCTTAATGAACTTAAGAATTTTCAACTTCTACATTCGATGCCGAGACCTATCAATTCAAGTCCGACTGACCTCAAATTGCTCACACAAGTCATAAATGACATAACAATGGTATTCAAATTTTTAGAATTGGATTCCGGCCTCGATATCAAAAAGTCAACTACCCGGTGCAACTTCCAAACTTAAATTTTTATTTTAGCCATATCAAGCCTAATTGTACTACGGACTTCCAAATAATTTTTCGGACACGCTCCTAAGTCCAAAATCACCATACAGAGCTATTAGAAATATCAAAATTCTATTATGGGGTCGTTTATACATAAGCCAACATCCTGTCAACCTTTTCAACTTAAATTTTTATTTTTGGAGACTAAGTGTCTCAATTCATTTTAAAACCTCATCGGACCTGAAGCAATTACCTTGAAAAGTCTCATAACAACTGTAAAAGCACAAATTGAGTAGTAAATGGGGGAACGGGGTTGTAATACTCAAAACGATCNACTTCCAAACTTAAATTTTTATTGTAGCCATATCAAGCCTAATTTTACTACGGACTTCTAAATAATTTTTCGGACACGCTCCTAAGTCTAAAATCACCATACAGAGCTATTGGAAACATCAAAATTCTATTATGGGGTCGTTTACACATAAGCCAACATCCTGTCAACCTTTTCAACTTAAATTTTTATTTTTGGAGACTAAGTGTCTCAATTCATTTTAAAACCTCACCGGACCTGAAGCAATTACCTTGAAAAGTCTCATAACAACTGTAAAAGCACAAATTGAGTAGTAAATGGGGGAACGGGATTGTAATATTCAAAACGATCGGCCGAGTCGTTACATTCTCTCCCTCTAAAACAAACGTTCGTCTCCAAATAGGGTTATAATCATACGTGCAGCCTTATATAGGTGTGGATATTTGCTCCGCATCTCTTGCTTCATCTCGCAAGTAGCTTCTCCGATTGGCTGGCCTCTCCATTGTACTTTCACTAAAGCTATGTTCTTTGATATCAACTTTCGAACCAACCGGTCTAAAATGGCTACCGGCTTCACATCATAAGTCAATTTACCATACAATTGCACCATGCTGAAATCCAAAACATAAGACGGATCCCTGACATACTTCTGGAGCATAGATACATGAAACACTGGATGAACACCCGATCGAGTAGGCGAAAATGCAAGTTCATAATCCACCTCTCCAATCTTCTTAAGTATTTCAAAAGGTCCAATATACCTAGGATTCAACTTGCCCTTCTTCCCAAATCTCATAAAACCCTTCATGGGCGAAACTCGGAGCAAGACCCGCTCACCAACCAAGAATGCAACATCACGAAACTTCCGATCCGCGTATGGATTGGGCTGTACGAAGTCGATCCTGAATCAATTTAACTTTCTCCAAGGCATCCTGAACCAAGTATGTACCCAATAGACTAGCCTCGCCCAGCACAAACCAACTCACTGGAGACCGACACCGTCTACCATATAAAGCCTCATACAGAGCCATCTGAATGCTCGATTGGTAGATGTTATTGTAAGCAAATTCTGCAAGTGGCGGAAACTGATCCCAAGAACCCCCATAATCAATGACACAAGTGCGTAACATATCCTACAATATCTTAATAGTGCGCTCAGATTATCCATCCGTCTGAGGGTGAAATGATGTACTCAAATGAATATGTGTACCTAATTCTCGCCGCACTGCTCTCCAAAATTGTGATGTAAATTGCGTGCTCCGATCCGAAATGATGGACACTATCACACCGTGTAAGCGAACAATCTCGCGGATATAAATCTTAGCCAACCGCTCCAAAAAATAAGTTAGTACCAATTGGAATAAAATGCACGGACTTGGTTAACCGATCTACAATCACCCAAACAACATCAAATTTCCTCAAAGTCCGTGGAAGCCTAGCTACAAAGTCCATGGTAATACGCTCCCACTTACACTCCGGAATTTCATGTCTCTAAAGTAATTCGCCTGGTCTCTGATGCTTGTACTTCACTTGTTGACAATTTAAACACCGAGATGCAAACCCAACTATATCTTTTTTCATTAGCCTCCACCAATAATGCTGCCTCAAATCATGATACATCTTCACGGCACCTAGATAAATGGAGTACCGCGAACTGTGAGCCTACTAGAGAATCAACTAATGCAAACTATCCACATTAGGCACACATAGCCTAACCTACATCCGTAATACACCGTTATCTACAATAGTGACTTCCTTGGCATCATCGTGCTGAACTGTGTCCTTAAGGACAAGCAAATGTAGGTCATCATACGGATGTTCTCTGATAGGATCATAAAGAGAAGACTGAGAAACCACACAAGTCAAAACTGAGCTCGGCTCGGAAATATCCAATCTAACAAACTAGTTGGCCAAGGCCTGAACATCGAAGGCTAAAGGCCTATCTACTAACAGTAAGTATGCTAAGCTACCCAAACTCTCCGCCCTATGACTCAAAGCATCGACCACCACACTGGCCTTTCCGGGATGATAGAGAATGGTGATATCATAATCCTTAAGCAACTCCAACTACCTCTGTTGCCGCAAGTTAAGATCTTTCTGTTTAAACAAATGATGTAGACTCCTGTGATCGGTGTAGACCTCACAATGGACACCGTACAAATAATGCCGCCAAAGCTTCAAGGCATTAACAATAGCTGCTAACTCAAGGTCGTGGACTGGATAGTACTTCTCATGTAACTTTAACTATCTCGACGTATAGGCAATCACCCTACCATCTTGCATTATCACTACACCGAGACCAATACGCAACACAACATAATATACAGTATAAGACTCTAAACCTGTAGGTAATACAAATATTGGGGCTGTAGTCAAAGCTGTCTTGAGATTTTGAAAGCTTTCCTCACATTCCTCGGTCCACCTGAACGGAGCACCCTTGTGGCTCAATCTGGTCATAGGTGCAGCAATAGAAAAGAAACCCTCTACAAATCGGCGATAATACCATGCCAAGCCAAGAACAATCTGGATCTTAGTAGCTGATGATGGTCTGGGCCAACTCTGCACTACTTCAATTTTTACCCGATCTACCTGGATCCCCTCACACGAAACTAGATGACCCAAAAATCTCACTGAATCAAGCCATAATGCACACTTTGAAAATTTTGCATATAACATCTTTTCTCTCAAAATCTGAAGCACAGTCCTCTGGTGCTGCTCATGATCCTCCTAGCTCCGGGAGTACGCTAGAATGTCATCAATAAACACAATGACGAATGAGTTAAGATAGGGCTGAAATACATTGTTCATCAAATGCATAAATGTTGTTGGGGTGTTGGTCAACCCATAAGGCATCACAAGGAACTCGTAATGACCATACCGAGTCCTGAAAGTAGTCTTCGGGATATCTGGCTCCTGAATCTTCACTTGGTTATAGCTTGAACGCAAGTCAATTTTAGAGAATACCCTGGCACCCTGAAGATGATCAAATAGGTCATAAATACATGGAAATGGATACTTGTTCTTCACTGTAACCTTGTTCAACTGGCGGTAATAAATACACATCTGCATAGAACCATCTTTCTTCTTCACAAATAAGACAGGAGCACCCCAAGGCGATACATTGGGCCGAACAAAACCCTTATCAAGAAGCTCTTGTAACTACTCTTTTAATTCTTTCAATTCTGTTGGGTCCATATGATATGGTGGAATAGAAATGGGCTGAGTGCCCGGTAACAAATCAATTCCAAAGTCAATATCCATGTCGAGTGGCATACCCAAAATATCCGCTGGAAATACATCAAGAAAATCCCTTACTATAGGGACTGACTCCACGGTAGGAGTATCATCACTAACATCTCTCACATAGGCCATTTACGCATCACACCCCTTCTCAACCATTCGTTGAGCCTTAAGAAATGAAACAACCCTTCTAGGAACATGATCCAAGGTACCTCTCTACTCTAGCCGTGGTAGACCTGCCATAGCCAATATCACCATCTTGGCGTGACAATCAAGGATAACTTGATAGGGCAACAACCAGTCCATGCAAAAAATAACATCAAAATCTACCATACTGAGCAATAATAAATCATCTCTTGTCTCAAAACCACTGCTAATAACCAAACATGACCGATACACGCGGTCAACAATAATAGCTTTACCCACATGTGTAGATACATAAACAGAAGAACTCAAAGAATCACGGGATATGCCCAAATACAGGGCAAAATAAGATGACACATAAGAACAAATAGAGCCTGGATCAAATAAGGCTGATGCATCTCTATGACAGATTGGAACAATACAAGTGATAACAGAATTAGATGCAACTGCCTTCGTCCTAGTAGGAAGGGCATAATATCTGGCATGGCCTCCTCCTCTAGGGAAACCTCTACCTGTCTGACCTCTGCCTCTAGCTGGTTATGCATGTGGAGTGGTAGCTAGAGCAACAATCATGACTTGGGAAGCTTGAGGGTCTTTTGGAATAGGTAGAGCCTGCAAAATATGGTTAGGTGCACCCCTCCTGAATCTGGGGCAATCCCTCACCATATGACGAGTGTCACCACACTCAAAACAAGCTCTCGGAGGACGCGTCTGTTGTGACTCACTTGGGCATGATCAACTGGACCGACCACTGGAAGTACCCCATACATGAGGTACCCTACACACCGGCTGTGCATAATAGGGATCCTAGGGCCTAGAAGTGGCAAGAGTACCGCTGGCATCTTGAAGTGTCAAATGAACATGGAGACTCCCATAACCCCTACCATGACGAGCTGTAGATGGGGCACAAAAACTATTATACATGCTAGAATCTCGGGGTATCTTAGCTTTTCTCTCATTTATCTCCCGGATCCGCATGCCCTCCAATCTCCTAGCAATAGACACCACTTGCTGGTATGCGATGTCCATCTCCAACTCTCGATCCATACTAAATCTGATACTAGGGTGGAGCCCCTCAAAGGATCGGCGAACCCGCTCTCGAACAGTAGTAACCAAGGTTGGTACATGCCTAGCCAAGTCACTGAATCAGACCACATACTCTAACATGGTCATAGAACCCGGGCACAACTACTCAAACTTTGCGCGCCATGCATCTCTAAGACTCTGAGGAGCGTATTCCCTCAGGAACATATNACAATAATAGATTTACCGACGTGTGTAGATACATAAATAGAAGAACTCAAAGAATCACGGGATATGCCCAAATACGGGGCAAAATAAGATGACACATAAGAAAAAATAGAGCCCAGATCAAATAAGACTGATGCATCTCTATGACAGATTGGAACAATACAAGTGATAACAGAATCAGATGCAACTGCCTTCATCCTAGCAGGAAGGGCATAATATCTGGCATGGCCTCCTCATCTAGGGCAACCTCTACCTGTCTGACCTCTGCCTCTAGCTGGTTATGCATGTGGAGTGGCAGCTAGAGCAACAATCATGAATTGGGAAGCTTGAGGGTCTTGTGGAATAGGTGGAGCCTGCAAAGTATGTGGAGGTGCACCCCTCCTGAATCTGGGGCAATCCCTCACCATATGACGAGTGTCACCACACTCAAAACAAGCTCTCGGAGGACGCGTCTGTTGTGACACACTCGGGCATGATCAACTGGATCGACCGCTGGAAGTACCCCATACATGAGGTACACTACACACTGGCTGTGCATAATAGGGATCCTAGGGCCTAGAAGTGGCAGGAGTACCGCTGGCAGCTTGAAGTGCCAAATGAATATGGCGACTCCCATAACCCCTACCATGACGAGATGTAGATGGGGCACAAGAACTATTATACATGCTAGAATCTCGGGGTATCTTAGCTTCCCTCTCATTTATCTCCCGGATCCACATGCCCTCCAATCTCCTAGCAATAGACACCACTTGCTGGTATGCGATGTCCATCTCCAACTCTCGATCCATACTAAATCTGATACTAGGGTGGAGCCCTTCAAAAGATCGGCGAACCCGCTCTCGAACAGTAGTAACCAAGGTTGGTACATGCCTAGCCAAGTCACTGAATCAGACCACATACTCTAACATGGTCATAGAACCCGGGCACAACTACTCAAACTTTGCGCGCCATGCATCTCTAAGACTCTGAGGAGCGTATTCCCTCAGGAACATATCTGAAAATTGAGTCCAAGTAAGTGAAGCTACCTCTGCTGAACTATCTAAGTCGTATGCCCGCCACCAATGGTAGGTCACTCCTTTAAGCTGGAATGTCATGAAAGAAACCCCACTAGAATCCACAATACCCACAGTACAAAGGATACGGTGACATTCCTCAAGAAAATGCTAATCATATTTTGAAGACAAACCGCTGAAAGTAGTAGGGTGGTACTTCTTGTACCTCTCCAGTCTCAGCTTCTCCCGCTCCAAAACTACTACCCTAACCTCGGGCCGAACTGGGATAACTGGCTGCACTGGTATAACCTCCAGGGCATTGTCAACCTGGGCCCGTGGATCTGAGGTACGGGTGGCTGGCGTCTGTGCTCCTCCCCCTGCCTGAGATGTGGCAGGAGCAAGTGGAATCAACCCTGCCTGAGCTAGAGTGCCGAACATGCTCAAAATCTGGGCAAGAGTCTCCTGAAGTGCATGGTTAGTAACAATCATCTCAGGTGTCTGCTCTCCATCTAAAACTACTGGTGGCTCTGTTGCAGCAACTCGTGCAGGTGCTCTGGCTGCACACGTGGTCTTCCTCGGCTTCTGCCCCGGCTCCGGTCTCTTGCGGCTCCAATATGGGGCGTGGGTGTGTAATCATCGGATCCAGTTGTGCATGTCCTCACCATCTGTGAGAGAATAGAAAGACAAGGGTTTAGAATTTTTAAGTCAACAAATGCGCATGATAAGGAATCAAAGAAATAAACATTTTCCTAACAGTTCCATAGCCTCCCGAAAATAAGTACAGACGTCTCCGTACTGATCTGCTAGACTCTACTAAACCTGCTTGTGACTCATAACTCGTATGAACCCCAAGGCTCTGATACCAACTTGTCATGATCCCAATTCACTATCTGTAGGATGTCGTGATGGAACCTAGTCTCTTAGACTAGGTAAGCCTAACAAATTGCGGAATAACATAATAAGAATCTGAAACTAAAACCCCAATATTTGTAATAAATGAAAATTGCAAGTCAAATAACTACAACTTCCCAAAACCCGGTAGAAATAAGTCACAAGCTTCTAAGAGGAATACTAATATCTCTATCTATCATAGTCTACTAAAATAAGGAAAACAACATGATAAGGATAGAGGGGGGACTCCGAGGTCTGTGAAAGCTAGCAGATATACCTTTAAGACTCCTCACACACGTAGCTCACTAATATCTAAGCTAGTAAGAAGTACCTGGATCTGCACAAACATATGGGTAGAACCGTAGTATAAGTACACCACAATGGTACCCATTAAGTAGCCTAACTTCGGTAGAGTATTGACGAGGTCAGGTCTGGCCCTACTGGAAATAATATAAAAGTAAGATAGAGGAAATAATAATATAACGAAATGACTGAGAATTGAACAACACAGAAAATAGAGGTAAACAGTAGGGGCGCTCCCGAGGTACTGCCTTGTTGTCCCAAAAGTAAATATGCGGTACATGGAGATCTCCCTTGGAACAATAACTTTTCAGCAAGAAGTCTTACAGTTAAAGATTTAAATAAATCAAGGAAAACAGGTAATTCAGTTAAGCTTGTTGCACATAATGCACATAAGAATTAAGGCATGTAGACATGTGATACTAGGCTATGATCACTACATATGCTAAGGCAACTCAGTTAATGTATTTTAAAAGATGGCAAATCAGCAAGAACCGAATTTTTCCATAATCAGCCTATGTACGCACTCGTCACCTCGCGTACATGGCGCTTGCATATCACAAAATGTTACAACGGTACCAAACCCTAAGGGAATTTCCCCCACACAAAGTTAGACAAGTCACTTACCTCAAGCCAAGCTCAATCAGTCCATAAGAATGCCTTTCCCTCGTTTTTCCAACTACGATTGGCTCGAATCTAGTCACAATTAATTCGATTCATTCAATACAAATTATAGGAATTAATTCCATATGAAAATACAGATTTTTCAATAAAAACCCGAAATTAAACTCAACATTGTCCATGGGTTCCATGTCTCGAAACCCGACAAACGTTACAAAATATGAACTCTCGTTCAACCACGAGTCCATCCATACCAATGTTACCAAATTCCGACATCAACTCGACCTCCAACTCTTAAATTCTTAGTTTGAAATCCCTAGGCCCAAATTCTCTAATGTCACCTCAAAAACATGTTGTAATGACCCAACCGGTCATTTTGATCTTTGGAACCCCGTTCCCTAAAATAAAACTTCTCGTATGTGCTTTTAATGATTTATGACTTGCGGGGATGGTTGGTTCGGGATTTGAAAGTGTTCGGGTTGAAATAGGAACACTTGGTTCCTTAAGTTAGCCTTAAAAGGCTAAGTTTGACTTCGGTCATCATTTTGAGAAAATGACCCCGGAATATGGATTTGACGGTTCCAACAGCTCCGTATGGTGATTTTGGACTTAGGAGCGTGTTCGGAATTTTATTTGGAAGTTCGTAGTTAAATTAGGTTTTTTTTAAGCAACTATACCACTCGGCAGCACTTGCCTAGTGGTTAATATATAAATTAAATTCCAAAATGGGTCCAAAGCTTACAAGATGTCCAAACCAAAATAGAAGTTGCATGAAGCTACTAGCTATTAAAAAGATAGAAAAGCTAAAATCTAATGAACTAGCTATTACAATATGATAAGTTGAATTCATCCTTCTCCTATTAGTGTTTGTGAATCCAATTGTCATTGGCAAATACCAAGCAGCACTTATCAAGCTCTCACCAGGTGCCAGGGTATACTGTCCATAGGCTAAAATGAATTCCAAACATCTCCACCACAGAGTTGAAGCCAACATAGTCCTCCAAGTGTAGCTAAAATATGATCTCCATATGCAGTGAACTGATTTTGTCCAAGTATTAATCATGTGCTCACTCATCACATTTAATGTGTAGAAGGGGAGCCTGGCTTTAGGCAGGCTTTGCAAGGCAAAAGCCAGGCTTGAGCTGGCTTTAGGCAGGCTTTGCAAGGCAAAAGCCAGGCTTGAGCTGGCTTTAGGCAGGCTTTGCAAGGCAAAAGCCAGGCATGAGCTGGCTTTAGCTAGGCTTTGCAAGGCAAAAGCCAGGCATGAGCTGGCTTTAGGCCGGCTTTGCAAGGAAAAATCCAGGAATGAGCTGGCTTTAAGCAGGCTTTGCAAAGCAAAGGCCAAGCTTTGAAATAGTTCCTTTTTGTGATCTTGTAAGCTCATATCCTTCCCTACTAGAACCTTTAATGTAGGCATCATTCTAAACATTTCTAAACCATCCTCAGATTGACCATGAAAGCATGCTAATACCACTGAGAAATGATTCATAATCTCCAAAAATACTATATGATGGGTTCAGCATTTTCCTTAGCATTTGGACATATCAGAAGTAGGATAAATTGTACCATCCCACACCTGTTTATCGCATTTTTTCTGGACACTATCAAAGCACCCCCAGAATGAGCATGGGCATGGGACCATGCTAATACCATTGGAAAGTGCCTTAAAAGCATACTGAACAAGACAAAGAAACATACAGGTTTGTGCAGAGTCCAATCCTGTGAAGCCATCAGTATGGGGTTTTTCTCTTTGCTATCCTAACCCTAAGGTTAGGTGATTGAGATTTGTCAAGATTGATCAACCTTCTCCCTGCACTAGGCAGTTCAGAGAATGAGTGAAACTCAGATGTACCTGCAAAAGAGAACACAATGTTAGCTATAAAAGTCGCCACTGAGTTGCCTTCTCTGAACACGTGTTGAAAGATCACATTGAAGTTGTCCTTCATCTCTATAATTTTCTTCACATCCTGTGCAATTACACATGGAGGATCCCATTCGCCTTCTATCACCTTCTTCATCACCAATGAATCAGTCTCCAATATGAGAGGGTGAAGATCATGCTCCACACAGTATTCCAACCCTTGAAGAATAGCCTTAGCTTCAGCTACCACATTAGTTGTCACTCCCAGGTCTACTACCCTAGCATACACCACATCACCTTTATCGTCCCACACACCAAAGCCTAGGGAGCTAGGTCCAGGATTGCCCTTTGAAGCTCCATCTGTATTACATTTGTACCAACCATAAAAAAGAAGTTGCCATGTTACTCTTGTAGTGATCAATATAGGTTTATATACTTCAAAGTATTGAATCATGTCGCGCCATAACAATGGAATATTAGGGATCAAAGCATACCTCACCCTTGCCAGTTGATGCAATGTCCTATTTATCTCATGAATCACCCTATTTGTTGACACTGAACCACCATGTTTAGCTGTATTTCTTCTCTTCCAAAGCTCCCAAATGATGATAGCTGGTACCGCTTGAAATAATGGGTTTAATTTTGGACAAGGGAAGGACCGTACCAAATTATCGAGATCACAGGAAAAGGATCCTACAAACTCGGAACGATGAACGACGAGCAACTATCAAACAACTGGAATATAACTCACTTGAAGCGATATTACTGCTAAGGTACAACCCCGTTCTTTCTTTTATTTACATTTTAAACTAACGCTTGTAGGTAACCAACAAGGGATGATACGAGATTTCTGAAAGCACGCGTTGCATTCTTTTTCCCTTGAACTGGTTTTGTCCAAAATGGTTTTTCCGGCAAGGTTTCCAGCGAAGCAACCAGTAAAGCGTGCTAACATAGAATTGAAGGCCAGCTACGAGCAGGTGACGATGATCACAATAACATTCGAGGCCTCCTTTCGATCAACCTCGAACACTAGGGGGAATTTCCCTCATATATTGACCTTAACATGGAAAGAGACTCCAGGATTGAAGGGTCTCGATTGATAGGATTCATTGTAAGTGCCAAATGGTCAAATGAACTATAGAATTCCCGAACCCTATCACAAAGCATGTACATATGTATAACTATTATGAACAAGAATAAAAAGAAGTCTATTCCTTGCAAACATCTTGCCCTTTAAAAATATTTCTTGCATTTCTTAAGGAATTTCCTACATCCGATCCCCTAAAGATATCGAGCCCAAAGGTCTCCTTAACACGAGTTCGAACAATCACTCTCTCACTTGGAGACTACCGTCCGAAAACAAACTCGTACGGTCCAAGCTATTAGACCTCGGGTGCATAAGACCTATTTGGTAACGCCTCAATTTCAAAGGCCACAGCCTCTCCCACTCAGGACTGTTATCTTAGGAAAGCCTGGATAACATGGGATAGCAAGCCCACTTGGAGACACCCGAACTAAAAAGGCTACAGCCATATTGACATGGCTCGAAGACGTTCGAGACCCGTAACAAAAACAAGGCCTTCAAATTTATTTTCTCATTACCGGTTCTAAAGGCTACCCCCGACAAACTATAATCTAAACTAATTTGAGAAAAAGGTTTCCGGTAATACAAAACCCCCACGATGCCTTAAAACAGAATAATGTTAAAGGCAAGGTTTGTTTGAACATTCGAAAATAACATAATTATTTCATACTATGGCATTTCGGTATTTGCGAATACAAATAGTAAAGCAAAGGGAAAAATATAGAAGGTGTGAAAGGGGAAAAAGCATTATATATTCATATCCAAAATTCTTTTTACAAGGGACAAATAGCCCATATACAAAACTTTACAAAGGGCGAACGACCTCAAAAAGAAAAAGACAAAAACATATAAAAGAATCCTAAGTGGCCTAGTCTTCATCGGGGGCTGCATCATCACTTTTAGGGTCTCTGCCACCTTAGGACTCACTAGAATCTTCAGACCCCTCGGAATCTTCCTCCTCAGGATAAGCGATCTTCCTGGCCTTGGCTTCGAATAACTTGGCATTCTCAATTTTAGTCAATAAGTCAAAACCCCAGGCATGAACTCCCTCGTGGGCCTCCCTTCGAGATTGCCACTTTGTATGCTCCACCATATTTCACACTTGGTCCTGAGATTCCTCAGCATCATCCTTGTGGTTGGCCACCCTTTCATTGGCCTCGGCCTTAACCACCATGATCTCTGACTTGGCCGTGTCAAGCTCATTGGCCAGAGTTTCTTGACCGGAGACCACCGAGCTTAGCAGAGACGTGAGCTCCTCAATATTTTTGGCTTGTACCAAGACCTTTGCCTTTGAAGCCCGAAGCTGGATCTCAGCCGAAGCCAATTGTCTCCGGGCACTCTCCTTTTTCGAGGCCAGGCAATCTATGTTTCTTTTCCATTATTCACCCTTAGATTTTAGTGTATCCACCTCTGTGTCGAGCTGCTTGATCTGGTCAAGTTTATTTTGA
>AWOL01S0214973.1:3190-13433 GCA_000715115.1 Nicotiana otophora
TGGAATGGCAGTATGATGGGTATGATGTGACCGCGGGATGTGTTAAGACGATTTGAACATAACGATAAGTGTTTTCTTAAAATGTAAAAGGGAAGGCCATTGGGTGCTTGATTTTTTATTTGATGTGACTTACAGTCTCGAGTATGAATGTTTTGTAGGATCTTTTACATTGTTAAATTTTAGGGTAAATTAAACTATCATGTCTAGTTAATGAGTTTGGACTCAGATAGACTAAGTGATTTCATAGTAATTCTGACTGCGAAAGGGTATAACAAGATACCAGTTTGAGACTAAGCAGGTGGATTATCGCTTATGGAGTAATCTACGTAGGTGTATTCCTTATGATGTGAGTAGAGAGTTTTTTTTCGGCTGACGGGGCGTATGTGTGGAGATTTGAATTTGAATCTGGCTGAGAAAGTTGACTTGAGTGTCAAGAAAATGATTGTGAGCTTAGCGGATTATTTGGGGTATTTTTATGGTTGGCGTTGCATGAGTTTGAGAAGAAATTTTGTTGAACTGATTGTGGCATTATGACAGTAATAAAGTATTGGTATTGTAAGTTATGGAATATTTTAATCTATGGCTTTGAGCCAAGTGGGGGAGCCTACTATTGATAACTCAATTTCATGGTTATATGTAATGGTTTAGTTTTGGGCTGAAGCATACTGGTGGGTTAGTTATGACTTGCAGAAGTTGAGATCGAGGATGAATATAATAAAGAAAAATACTAGATACGGGTTATATTACACTTATGAGTATATGAAAATCGTGGGATGAGTGAGTTGTTATTTGTGAATGATATAGTGCGCATGGAGTATGAATTTGATAGGTGGTATTAAAGTAGAGTTATTTTTTTGAGTGTTGTTGTGCTAATGGGGCACGTGTCTTTTGACCCATTTGGGTAGTGTAATATGGATTTTAACATAAGGGGTAACTCTCGAGAAAGTTCTAATGGATTCGAGATCAATATGTAACAATTGAGAATTTTTGGCGGATTTATTTATGGCTAAAATATGAGATTTAAGTTGGATGGTGTCGAGACTTGTGGCATTTTTCTATATCATTATGGATTTTATATTTCGGTATCAGGAAGGTGAATGAAACGGCCTTAGACGCAGATAAGGTATTTTCAGAGTGGGTGTTTCGGTTGTGGTATTTATAGAGGTAATTATGATGTGGTGAGACTCTACAGATGTTTTGGTGGTAATATTCTTGGGTTTGGTGACCTACGTGGTTTGGTCGAGTTAGAAGAATTTAGTTCTAATAGATTGGTTATGTGAAAATGGATTTCAAAGTATTCTTAATGGTTTCTACCATAGATTGAACCATATATTATCTACTGGTGTGAGAAACGTGTTGTGTATTGTGATTTCCTCCTGGAAGGAAGCAAGGGGAAGGTTTCTAACTAACCAGGTATATATTTTACTTGTGACTCAGAATGATTATGAGGTTCTCGTATTTTTCAAATGATGGCATGATAGATGTGGTGTATTGGGTGGGATTAAGGTTGGCGTGTGCAAGGTCATGGTTTGACTTTGAAAGGGAGGTCATAAATTCTTAGAGCGCATGAACAGTTTTCGATGTTATATGAATGCTATAACTATTTTGTATTGTGTGAGTAGAATGTGCATTTTAGAAGGCGCACTATGTTTTGAATTATGGATATTTCATAGGTATTGCGGTACTCACATGGTTGATAGACTGCTGATATTCAAATTTTTCCAAGTGGCACGGAATAACTTTTAAAGTATTTAATGTGGGATGATCGTGTATGAGAGAAGTGTTAGGCATTCGGGCGGTGGAGATGGAATCAAATATGGTGATTCGCGTGTTCTATGGATTTGGAGATTGGGAGTTCTCAGGAGAAGATTGTTTCATGGTTGTGGATTGTGAAGTTGTGGACGGAGCTAGCCAGATGATAGAATGTGTTGTGATTCAGTCATTTTGGATTTTCGGAGGAATTTTTATCTATTTGTAGGTAACCCGAGTTGACTTGGGGGTCTATAGGTAGGCCCAATTAAGATGTGTATTTTACAACAAGCCGGAATGGTTGGCTCCATACTGCTATTGTTGAGGGATGTGTCATTCGGTCGATGTTGAACTTATTCGTATTCTGAAATAATCTGTGAGTTACTCCTTTATGCTACGAGGAGTTGTGATTCATTGGTTGTGTGCACAGATGGTGCAGTTCTATTTAAGCTTTATAGCAGAATTTGAGAGTATTTGGGTATTGCATGATCGATTGCGTAATGGTTATGTTCTTTCAGGTTTTGTGTGGCATTTTTGTCATTTACCTCTCTGTGGTTATTGATTTTGAGCGGAGTGGCTCGAGGTATATATTATGGACCAACATTTGGATGGGGTCACGCATTGTAGCGGAGTTATGTTAAGGTATGAACCTTCTGTTAGAATCGGGTGATGGTTCTACAATGTATGATGAATTTTTAACATTTCGTTGTGGCGGTACTTGTTAATCTTGCGGGGCAGTTCTCTCATTTGAGTACATTTGAATTGTTGCATATTGGTGCACGGATGGAACGGGGTGTGGCTCTGAGTATTATTGGTGCGACATATCTGTGGAATAGTTGTGTTTAGTAATATAAGGTCATTGGACCTAGAATGGGTACTATTAGGTTTGATTACGATATGTTCGGAAGGATAATATTGGAGGTCGGCTCAGAAAGCGATTATGGTTCTGGTTGGGGCGAGAGAGCTCCGTGACTTGTTGATCTGGTAAGTGGTCATGAATTTTCGCTTGTTTCTTTTATTATCAATAGTGTACAAAGATTTTGGGATGACGTTTCGTTTGATATGGGTTTAATACTAGTATTTGGTTGGTTTTGGAGTAGTCACTGTGGTCAGGAATGGTTCTATGAGTATGTGAGTTGTGTAATATGTTAGGTGATTATGTCCGTGGTTATGGTTATGGGTATGGCTTGATACAGCTTGTTCAAACTCATACATGGCGTAAATGTAAGATTCGTGTCTTGAAAGAAATTCTAAAGGTTGAAAATTAAATTCCAAGGTTTATGGGCTAAATTTAAATCAATGGTTTCAGTTGTATTGTGTTGTCAAGCTCATATGGAATAGGGTGACGTGGGTTCACCCCCGAGTACGTGTGTGGTAATATGGATCAGTGATTTGATGGCTTGGAAACAACTCTTGGCATGTTCGAGGACGAACGTATGTTTAAGTGGGGGAGAATGTAACGACCCGACCGATCATTTTGACTATTACAACTCCGTTTCCCCATTTACTACTCAAATTGTACTTTACAGTTGTTGTGTGAATTGCCGGGGTAATTGGTTCGGGTCTAGTGAGGTTTTGGAATGAATTGGAACACTTAGTTCCAACGTTGAAAGTTCAAAATAGAAAAATGGACCGAATATAGACCGATATGTAAACGACCTCGGATTTGAATTTTTTATGATTTCAATAGCTCCGTATGGTGACTTTGGGCTTAGTAGCGTATTCGGAATATTATTTGGAGGTCCGTAGTGGAATTAGACTTGAAATGCCAAAAGTTTAATTTTTGGGAAATTTGACCGGGGGGTTGACTTTTTGATATCGGGGTCGGAATCTGATTCTGAAAATTTGAATACCTATGTTATGTCATTTATGACTTGTGTGCAAAATTTTGAGGTTAATCGAACGTGATTTGATAGGTTCCGGAGTCGTTTGTAGAAATTAAAATTTTCAAAGTTCATTAGCTTGAATTGGGGTGTAATTCATGGTTTTAGCGTTGTTTGAGGTGATTTGAGGGCTCGACTAAGTTAGTATGATGTTTTAGGATTTGTTGGTATATTTGGTTGAGGTTCCGAGGGGCTCGGGTGTGTTTCAGGGTGGTTTCGGACCAAATTGGAGTTGTTTGGACTATTGTTGCTGAAGTCTGGTTTCCTTCTTCGCGAACGCGAAGGGAGTCCCGCGTTCGCGAAGAGGAATTTGAGGGGCTGTTTGTTTGGCCTTCGCGAACGCGAAGCGTGGAACGCGAACTCGAACCTGAAGGAGCTGGTCATCGCGAATGCGAAGAGGACATAATGGGGCAGAAACAGTTGGCCTTCACGAATGCGATGAGGAGGTTGCAAACCCGATGAAGGATTTGAGGCAGTTGGGTTTTGGCCTTCGCGAAGGCAAAGCAAAGGTCGCGAACGCGAAGAAGGCCTATCTGGGCAGAATTAAAAGTCTCATAAACGGGAGTTTGAGTTCATGACTCAAAATCAAATTTGGAGCTCGGTAGAAGGGGAGTTTTGGAGAGATTCTTGCGTGGGTGTTTTGGGGTAAGTGATTCTTATCCAGTTTTGATTAATTTTCATGATTATTCCTTTGAATGCATAATCTAAATCGGATTTAACGGAGGAAAATCAAGATTTTTGTAAAATTTTCCAAAAACGAAAATTTAAGATTTGGGGGTAGAGTTGTTATTGGAACTCGATAAAATTTGTATGGTTAAACTCGTAATTGGATGGGTTGTCGGATTTTGTGAGTTTCGTTGGATTCCAAGACGTGGGCCCCACGGGCAATTTTTGAGTGTAATTTCGGATTTTGTGAAAAAATTAGTATTTTGATATGGAATAAATTCCTATAATTTGGGTTGACTGAATCAAATTAATTGTGACTAGATTCGAGCCATTCGGATGTTGTTACGCACAAAATGGAATTTCTAGAGCATTGTTTTGCTTGCTCGACATTGGATTCGGCTTGTTCGAGGTAAGTAACTCTTCTAATCTTTTAGTTGAGGGTATGAACCCTGAATATATGTATTTCGTGAATAGTTGGGAGGTGACACACATGCTAGATGACGGGCGAGTGGGCGTGCACTATAGAAATTGTGACATAATTATTTCTGTGGAATTTTGTAGTTAAATAATCTTGGCATTTTTCATGCAGTTTTATGAGTTAAAGAAATTGAGCTGAATAGCATATTAAAAATCATGTTGAGGCTATGTGCCAGTATTATTGGGACCCACAGAGGTCATATTGTTGTGAATTATCGGCTATAATGAAAATTCATACTCAGTCATATTCATTTCATAGCATATCATATCTCAGTCTCTGTTGTTATTTATTGATACATCATATCATCATTTTTGGGCTATTCTCATGACATTGGGATCCCATGAGAGAGAGACTGGAGAGATTGATGACTGAGAGAGGCCGAGGGCCTGATTGTGAGGATATTTGTGGGATCGGGCTGCACGCCGCCGCAGGCCATGTCGACTTTATATATATTATTACTATTATATGGATCGGGGTTGCCGCCTGCAGCAGGCCTTATTGGCTTATTATTGCACGTGAGTTGGCCGTGCGGATCCTTATATTATTATTTCACGTGAGTTGTCCGCGCAACACGTGCGTTGGCCGTGCGGATTCTTATATTATTATTGCACGTGAGTTGGCCGTGCGGATCCTTATATTATTATTTCACGTGAGTTGTCCGCGCAACACGTGCGTTGGCCGTGCGGATTCTTATATTATTATTGCACGTGAGTTGGCCGTGCGGATTCTTATATTATTATTGCACGTGAGTTGGCCGTGCGGATCCAGATATTTATATTATAGAACATGAGTTGCCCGTGCTTATAGCGTCTGGGCTGTAGGAGCCCCTCATGAGTCTGTACACACCCTTAATGAGCCCAGTCGACTATAAACAGGGATCGGGCCGCACGTCGCAGCAGGTATTGTGTAGCGCTGAGTGATTGAGTGTGCTGAGCACAGTGAGAGAGAATGCGAGACAATGAGATTGAGTACTCTGAGAGAGATTGTGTACCTGAGTGCAATCTCTGAGATACATTGCATTGACATGCACACATGATATATATGGATAGAGATGTATTTTTCTCATGCTGTACGGTATCACATTATTCATGATTTCTCTCACATGTTGATAGATGGGCATAGTGATGCATTTGTTTTACACTGGTTATCTGGGAAAGAAAATGAGATATTTTATATATTATTGAAAGGATTTTGGAAAAATTACTGTTTTCAAACTTATTNTGAAAATTCATACTCAGTCATATTCATTTCATAGCATATCATATCTCAGTCTCTGTTGTTATTTATTGATACATCATATCATCATTTTTGGGCTATTCTCATGACATTGGGATCCCATGAGAGAGAGACTGGAGAGATTGATGACTGAGAGAGGCCGAGGGCCTGATTGTGAGGATATTTGTGGGATCGGGCTGCACGCCGCCGCAGGCCATGTCGACTTTATATATATTATTACTATTATATGGATCGGGGTTGCCGCCTGCAGCAGGCCTTATTGGCTTATTATTGCACGTGAGTTGGCCGTGCGGATCCTTATATTATTATTTCACGTGAGTTGTCCGCGCAACACGTGCGTTGGCCGTGCGGATTCTTATATTATTATTGCACGTGAGTTGGCCGTGCGGATCCAGATATTTATATTATAGAACATGAGTTGCCCGTGCTTATAGCGTCTGGGCTGTAGGAGCCCCTCATGAGTCTGTACACACCCTTAATGAGCCCAGTCGACTATAAACAGGGATCGGGCCGCACGTCGCAGCAGGTATTGTGTAGCGCTGAGTGATTGAGTGTGCTGAGCACAGTGAGAGAGAATGCGAGACAATGAGATTGAGTACTCTGAGAGAGATTGTGTACCTGAGTGCAATCTCTGAGATACATTGCATTGACATGCACACATGATATATATGGATAGAGATGTATTTTTCTCATGCTGTACGGTATCACATTATTCATGATTTCTCTCACATGTTGATAGATGGGCATAGTGATGCATTTGTTTTACACTGGTTATCTGGGAAAGAAAATGAGATATTTTATATATTATTGAAAGGATTTTGGAAAAATTACTGTTTTCAAACTTATTCATATTTTTGGTAACTTCGGTAAACGATTTGGGTTTTCATTGATGTACTTGAAAGGCAGAACTATTTTCAGAAGTCATGATTTAGCTGAGCATTTATTTTTTGAGTTACTTCTGCTATTACTTGTTTAATATTGTTATGAACTATTGTTGGTTATGGAAGTTGGACTCCGACCTTGGTAGAAGCTCACCACTACTTTCAACCTACGACTAGGTTTGTTACTTACTCAGTACATGGGGTCGGTTGTACTGATACTACACTTCTGTACATGCGTGCAGATGTTGGCTGTTGTTGTTGCTGTGCTCGATGCTTGCGGGATTTGAAGTTGTAAAGGCATTCCTGTTGTAGCTGCCTCTTGTTCATGGTAGCCTTAGATTTATAAAAGCTCTGTTTATGTACTATTCAAACAGACTATGTATTTATTTCATTTCCGCTTTGTATACTCTATTCTTAGAAGCTCATGATTTGTACAGCCAGTTCTTAGGGAAATGTATTAGTTTTAGATATTATCTTTTAAATAATTGTTATTGTAATTGGATAATTGAAAGTTGGCTTTCCTAGCGGGTTAGGATAGGTGCCATCACGACTAATTGGATTTTGGGTCGTGACAGAGCTCGCAGAAGCGAGCCTTCGATCGTAGATGCGCCCGGGCGTGGCTGGGCAAAAGTTCGCAGGTGCGGAAACCTGCATGCACCCGCGCGTCCGCAGAAGCGGACACAATAATCGCAGAAGCAGAGGTCAGCGTAGGTGCGCATTTGTCCTCCGCAGGTGCGAGGCCTCGCCTGGCAGCCCCATTTCACGGATGCGAGATTTGTCTCGCAGATGCGAGCCCAGGCACCACAGGTGCGGAAATGCCTGGGCAGTGTATATATCGAAGAGTCCAATATTATTTTCACATTTTAGTTGTTTTGAGCTCGGTTAAGGAGAAATTTGGGCAATTTTTACGGGAAACATTGGGGTAAGTGTTCCTTATCCTATATTGATTATATTTCATGATTCCATACTCGTTTATATCATGAATCCGTGAATTTATTGAAGAAAAATTAGATTTTTCTAAAATCTTCCAAAAACAAGAAATTTAGATTTGGAGGTCCATTTGATATCGGAATTGGATAATTTTTGTATGATTGAACTCGTAGCGGAACGGGTGTTCGAATTTTGCGAGCTTTTCCGGGATTTGAGACGTGAGTCCCACTGTCGAATATTTTAATAAATTTCGGACTTTTATCAGGAAAATTAGTTAATTCAAATATAATTAATTCCTATGATTCGTATTGAGTATATTAAATTGTTTATGAATAGATTTGAAGCTTTTGAAAACAAATTTAAAAGGAAAAGTTGTGGTCGAGTAATTGATTGGAATTTGCATAGCGAGGCAAGCGTCATGGTTAATCTTGACTTGAGAGAATAGAACCCTTAATTTATTTGTCATGTGAAATGCATATGAACGACATATAGGCGAGGTGACGAGTGCCTATATGTTGTCAAATTAATTATTTGCATAATTATTTGAAAATCCTAAATTTATTTTAATACATGTATTAATTGTTATAATAATTATTTCTCTCCTATTCTTTGCCAAATATTGATTCTTAAATTCCTGTAATAATTGCTACATGCTTATTTGAATTATGTGCACTAATTGCAACTTGACATTTAGCATATTAAATATTAAACTCTCTATCTTCTCCCTGATTTCTAAAATAAATTGTTATTGCCATTATTTGTTCGTAAATAAATTATAAGTATTATGTGCCTTGAGGCTTAATAGTTTCTCATTGGACGTGGTAGTTTTTGGAGTAATGTTTATTTACATTATGAGCTGTTTAAAGTTATATATATTGGGGGAACGGGTTGCATGCCGCAACGAAAATGAAAGTAAATATATCTATATTGGGGGATCGGATTGCACGCCGCAATAGACTTATTTAAAAGTCAATATTGGGGATCAGATTGCACGCCGCAACGGTCTTATTTAAAAGTCTATAAATATACTCGATTGAAATAAATATATGAACGACTTGATTAAAAGGAACATATTGGGAGAGCGGGTTGCACGCTGCAACAGAATTGAATGTGAATATATTGTGAGAGCGGGTTACACGCTGCAACAGAATTGGTTGAAATAATAATGGATTATGATTGCTGAGTTAGCTTCAATTATTATAAATGAGTTACCTGATTTATTTTTATTATTTGTTGTTGTTAATAATATTGCGTACAGGTTAATGTAAGTGAACCGTCTTAGCCTCGTCACTACTTCGTCGAGGTTAGGCTCAGCACTTACCAGTACATGGGGTCGGTTGTAGTGATACTACACTCTGCACTTCTTGTGCAGATTTTGGAGTTGATCCCAGTGGCGTACCATAGAGTTGCTCGGATTTCAGCTACTCAGAGTAGACTTGAGGTATAACTGCACGACATTCGCAGTTCTGAAGTCCCCGTCTAATTTACTTTAGCTGTGTGTATGTTTTCAGACAGATTTATTTTATTCAGACCTTTATTTGTATTATTCTACAAGCTCGTTCACTTGTGACACCAATTCTGGGATGGTATTTAGACACCGTTGTTTTATGGATTAATCATTATATTTCAGGCTTTACTTCCGCATTTATTTCTTTGTTATAAATAAATTTAAAAAAATTGTTTAAAAATGGCTAATATTATTCTAACGTTGGATTGCATAACAAGTAAAATGTTAGGCGCCATCAAGATCCGAAGGTGAAAAATTCGGGTCGTGACAGTTGGTATCAGAGCACTAGGTTACATATGTCTCATGAGTCACGAGCAAGCTTAGTAAAGTCTGAAGGATCGGTACGGAGACGTCTGTACTTATCTTTAAGAGGCTATGAGGTTTAGGAACAATATCACTTCTTTCTTATTCTGTCGTGCAATTTTATTCTATCATCGATGATTGAACCATTCTATTATTATTCTCTCGCAGATGGTGAGAACACGTAATACCTCTATCGATGGACAGGGACCAGAACCCTCGGTGGCAACTACGGCCAGGGATATAGGTCGAGGCCGAGGTCGTGCTAGAGGCCGTGGTAGAGCTCAGTCCAGAGCTCGAGCAGCTGCACCTGTTGAAAAACATCAGGTGGACCTTCAGGAGGAGGTTCCAGTTCAGAATGTACTAGTTGGACCAGTTCAGGTCCCGGAAGGATACATAGCCACTGCAGTACTTCAGGACACTCTAGTCCGTTTGGTAAGTCTTATGGAGGGCGTGGACCAGAATGGTACATTTCCAGTGGCACCAGTCGTCTCACAGGCTGGGGGAGGAGCACAAACTCCCACTACTCCCGCTCCGGAGCAGATGGCTCCCCAGAATCAGGCTCCTGCAGCCCCGCCTGTTGGGGTAGTTCAGCCAGTTGTTGCGGCACAGA